>WBMZ01011923.1:0-167777 GCA_013400975.1 Atrichornis clamosus
CTTTCAAACTAAGACAGCACGTCTCTTGCAAATTATTTTGAAAATATATTAAAATATTACACTGAAAAATCGGGGGTGTAGCTGCATTTAATCAATAAAGAAGCTCAGATGCTGACTCCTGAAAAAGCATATCCTGGATCTCTCAGAAGTAGAATGAGAACTAAGAGTCCCATGTTCTCACTCCCCATGCAGATTACTACACATTCCTGACAAGCAGTATTTGGCAAAGGAACAGAGCCTCCAGTTTTCAAGCATGCTCTTGTAAGCACTTTCAAGCAGCTGGATGCTATTATCTCTCTTCTAGACAGAAATTAAGGTCAAGTTTTTAAAGCTGATTGCTAAGGAGGAGAAACTTCAGCCACATTAAGAATTTGAAACAGGTGTGCTAGTTCTCAGAAGTGCTTAATACCTGTGGCTTTCACAGACTTTATGGAATTAGCGCTGGAAAAGCACTGGAGCTTCGTACAGTGGAAACTCTGGTAAGAGTCACTGTTTTTGTGTTTAATCTCTTTATACTTACTCATGAATCCCAGGGACTCCAGGTAGCAGTTACTAAGATACAGAATAGCATGTAGTTAGCAGTAGGAACTGCATCTTTGGCATAGAATATTCCTATGTGATGTGAAAGGGTTGTGCCATCTTTGTAAGTGGCTAAATAATTAACATTTAATAATTAACATTAACATGAAAATTCTGAGTCAGAATACAGTATGTGCAGTCTGTGAGCACAAAAGAAGCACTGTGGATGCTTGATGGTATGAGCATATATGAATAAAAGGCTACAAGGACCCTTCAAGGCCACTTAGTCCAGTTTCTTCCAGTGCAGGTATTAATGTCATAGGTTAGCTTTTCTTTTTAACTTAAAATTCAGCCCCTTTTCTCTATCACATGTTCATTTATTGATGTTTCATGGAAGAAGTGAGTCCAAGAACACATTGGACCCAAAATACTCTTTGAAGTAAAGATTTGTGATGAAGATGGATTGTAACATGAAGCTCAGCTTGGGGTTAGGTAAGTAGTATATTATCATTACTAAAATAGCTGTATTCTGTTCAACATTGCTGATTCTTGGAGCACTGGTTTACCTGAGGGGATAAAAATCTACAATCCTGTAGTTCTAAGGTGGTCTTTTCTGAAGTGAGGAGAATGTTGAGGGTACTGAGCTGTGAAGGACAGGGTTGAATAGGACAGTCTTGGTTGTGTTAGGCAAAATTTTTCAATTAGAAAACATCCCCAGCTTGTGAGATCTGTTTTGCAGTCTCTCAGTATTCCTATCTTCCACCTCCTACAGAAAAATTAAGCTGCTGAAGTGCCCAGAGCAGAGACGGAAAGGCATAAACGATCAAACAGTAAAGTGATTTGTGCTCTGCAGGAGGGATGAGCATTTCCAGGTGTGCTGGGAGAATGGGGCAACCTAGAGGCAGAAGATAGTTTACTTATCCCCTAGGAAAATGATAATGTTCTTTGCAAAAGCAAAGAAGAAGTTCAGGAGCTAACATAACCGCATTATCCTTCCTTAGTTTGGGAAAATGTATGCTTTCAACAGCTTAAGACTTGACATCACCAACTAGCAGAGCTTTCCTGAAAATAAATATTTGAGGCCCTAATTTTATAGTTCTTCTGAAATGAGGAGTTTCCAGCCAAAAGTACTTCAGACCCTAAGCTGTATCAGCTGGTTATACTTAACAGAAGAGAAAGCAATATATTCAATATATTCAGCAATCTCCACTGTTTCTTTTATTTATCTTGACTATCTTAAAAATGCTTTTACACAGGTATATTCCAGGTTTATATCTGCTTTTGAAACCTGATGGACATGTACAGGAGATACACACTTCATAACATTAATCCTGGAGACACTCAAGGGTTGGACATGTAGCATTTTGACTGAGTTTGGTTTATTGTATTGCTGGGATTTGAGGATAACAACAATTCAAAAATTTAGAGTTGCATTATTTTGGAAATCTCCAAACTGTGGCTTTTTGACTGCATATTGTTGGTGAGCCATTGGAGAGCAGTTTCCATGCTGGAGCCATGTCATGCAGGCAGCTCTATAGCTTATGCTGGTACAGAAAATAATCTTCATATGCATTCTGGAGTCATGCTGGATTCAGCATGCACATTTACTACTACCTGATATCCTAACAGGTTGGTGGGATTCTTGGAGAGGCATCACTCTCTCTAGTGTGTTATCCATGTCCAGACTTCCTCTGCCTTGCCTCTCTGATGTTTATGAACAACAACTGATTTCCTGTCTCTTTTTATCAGTGAAATAGATGAAGTGTGTGGGGGGGGAATAATGGAACAGGGAAATCTGAGAATCTTCTGTGGTAATTTAGTGCTGCTTGATATTTAAGTCAGACATTTTATATCCCAATGTTCTACAGGGAAAGAAAATTAAATTTAGTTTGCCGCTGTTTCTCTTGGAGACTTAAGAGCTGTGAAACAACTGTACAAGGGTACATCACTGTCTCCATCAGCTGAAGAACTGGATACCTCATGAACAGTAAAATTAAAGCGGGGAAAGGTGGAATGGAAAAGTAAGGTGACAGTATCTGAGTCTGTCCTATCTGAACCTGTGCTTTCTGACAGCTGTGAGATTGCCACAGCATTTTTTTGCAGTTCTGCTATGCAAGCTTAGCATTTTCCCTGGCTGCAGTGGAGAACTGAGACCTTACACCTTTAGCATTTTGCTTTTGAAATAGCCCATATATTTTTCAATGTTTACTAGAATCCATATGACTTGCCTGTGCTTTTATCTCCAGGGCAAGGCTACTAACCTATCTCCATGGTAGCTATACAGTTGGCAAACCCAGGTCAATTTTTTTTCTTCTAGAGCTTTAATTATGAAGGCACAGCCCATTAGTGCAGAATAGTATGAAGGGTATGAAGGAGATGAAAGAGATTAAAGTTCCCTTTCTTGGCAGTAATGGTCCTACTACATTTCACTAGGCTCAGAAAAAGGATTAACTATACATGCTAATCCCCATATGCAGGCATAAAAGCATAAGTGCATGCATAAATGCAGAAGCAGAGAGTTTTGCATATGGGCAGTGTCTTTTGCAAGCCCATAAGCATACAAACACTAACAAATATTTGCTCTGCCAAGGGGTTTTTAAGAGTATGAGATCTGTAACAGGCATTTAAACAGTCTGTGCAAAATACTTCCTGTGTGGTTTTGTGTTGAGGACAAGGTATGAATCTCCTTCCCCCACCCTCTCTAATCCACTGCTGTGAGTTGGGTCTGAGGTGGAACTATGTTCCTGTCAAAATGATGGTTATGTATTATATCATTAGCTCTGAAGCATTGTTGTCACCCACTTTGTGTGCAGCTTCAATTAAATATTCAGAAATGCAAGAAAGTGCATCCTTTGACTATGTACTGCCAGGCATTTTTTTATACGCATGCCCCCATCATTCCTGTTCATGCAGCATTCCCAGTGCACGGTTGAATTCATGGTGGATTATTGCCTCTTTCATGCAGCTTTTGCTCCAAGTAATTATCTGGGAGCCTCTGTTCTTACTAAAGTGAGACCAGCATCTACAGAATGAGAGTCCTCCGGAGTTCATTTATCATCTAAAGACTGGCTCTAAACCTTATGATAGGAAGGGAGTCAGTCACCTATGGCAGCTTGCAATATCTGTGTTGACTGTAAACTGCAAAAACTACACATGGATTATGTACTACACCAAATAAGGGAATGTGTATCCCTGTTCTTTGTTTACTACTACTCATTCTGTGATTCCACATAGTTGAAGTGTTCAACATGCTAGACACCATTCCAGGTGCTGACATCTGCCTGAGCCTGACCTGATAGGCAGCTTGAACACAGACCTGCCTCTGTGGATGCTGTCTGGGGGCTTTTTTTTGCTTTTTTTTTTTTTTGCCTAGTGATTGGACTTTTCCATCAATATTAATGTGTATTGTCAGCTGCTCTTGGTGGAAACTTGTTTTGAGCAGAAGCGGTTGAATGTGGATAGTATTAAAAGCTGCACAGAGTGTGCCTGTGTGAGAAGTGAAGCATCTCTGGCACTTACTGTGTCACTGTGGTGACACTGACTGTCATTTTTCTTTTTGCTGTAGATTCCCAGGTAGATAGTCTCTGCCTGTTTCGCTAGGCAGTTCAACAACACTGTCACTATTCCGGTGTGTGATATCCATTGCATGGATCTTACACAAGGCAGTGGATGCTTTGTGGGCCAGCAGTCAGGTTGGAAAGATGACCTGGAGAGGGAATAAGAGGACACTATGTCAGGACAGGGGCACTTGGCTAAAGCTGCAGTGGACAAGCAGATCTGGACTTACAGTTTACAGCTCAAAGTACACCTGTAGATCTTAGGAAAGTTCATATAGTGCCCAGCAGAGAAACAAGCCACTGATGTCAATCTCACATCTCTAAAAATATAGGGGAAAGGAAAATTCCACCTACTCAAAAAGCAACACAGAAGCTCAGCAGAAGGTTAACCAAGTTAATATTTCATTAAGTCTTAACACTAAGGTACAATTTATGCTGGAATAAAAGTATATCTCAGTTCAGTGCCACTAGCATTCTTTCTGGACCACAGATTCTGGGCTTAGAGGCAGCTAGCTGATTGTTCATCCCTGTGGTTATGAACACTGAGAAGAAACTTTACTCTGGAGAGGGGAGAACACACAATTAATGATAAATTCATTAGAGCACACTGGCCAGAAGCACAGGTTAAAAGAAACACTATAACTCTGCAAGCATTATCATGTCAGTGTCTCCTTCCTGTAAAAGAATTTACTGTCTGTGGGGAAAAAAAGTACTTAAACAGGTCAAAAATACCCTGAAAAGAGAGACACCATCATATGAATTTTATTGTTCATGATAGGGGTGAATTATTATCTAGAGCCTTGTTTTGACATCCTGAGAACAAATCACTGGTGATTCCAAATGTCAGCAGAATCTACTAGCAGAGCTTTGCTGTCTGTACAGTTCTGAGTCTTTGGCATGGGTTCAAAGTAAAAATGAATGTGAAAATTTCTGAAATCTGGAAGCCCATATGTGACTTCAGTTATGTATCCTGGCATTTTGGCAGAAACAGTTTTCTATTGCAAGACTTTGAAGCCTACATAAAAAATAAATTGCCTTCGTGCTCTATAACTAAAGGCATATGAAATACAGCAGCTTTGTTTAAGTGAACCCAAACGTTCAAACTTGCTTATTTTCTGGTTTTTTCTCTCATTAAAATTATCAAAACCTGCTTTTATTGCCAAACACATGGCTTTTGATGAAATGCAGCTTTCAGTCACTTTCAAGGCTGGATTTTGCAATTAATTTAATCTGAATTTTAATTTTGGAAACCTATAAGCATAGATGCTTTCACAATTTATTTGGTATAAAGTGATTTCAAATCTTGTTAATTTATTTTTCTCAGTGATGCAAAGCTAACCATATACTATATGAACAAACTGACTACCTTTATTATATTTTAAAATCAAATACAATTAGTATTCATTCTCAAAGAACATGAATGTTGATTAAAAAGAGCAATAATAGGATCTTCAGACAAAATAAAATTCTTGACCAGTTTGAGAATTAAGTATTTGGAGTATCTGAGGTATTGCTATTGTACTGAGGCAGAAGACTAGCACTATGGAAATTTGTGAGAATTTTGTAAGACTTCGGTGATGAAATCCTAAATTTAATATCTGAATTCTCCTATAACTATTATATAATGAACAGGATGTGCAACAGTTATGTTTATCCAATGGCTCTTTTAACCTTATCGTTTATGCCATCCTTGCAGGTGGTAGCATTTTCTACCTCGTGTATACGGTGTGTGCAGGGATGTGCGTGATGTATAAAATCAGTCTGTAAGAATTCTTGGTTGCCAACAATGTGCCCTTTCTTATACAGTCCATTTTGTAAAAAAAACTCACTAGAAGATGCCATCATCTGTTGGTGGAAGTGCTTTGTCCATTTAATATAAGCATCATGGAGCACCTCCTGCCACAATGTAATAGGAACTCATTCTTTCTTGGTGGTCTGAGGACAAGCAGACCATGGCCACAGTTCAGCGACTCCTCATACCATCTTCAGTGTATTTATTTTCTTGTCATGTAACAGGTTGTGAGAGGCTCTGTCACAGGCATTAAACAGCTCGCCTCATTTAACAACATTCTTTCAAAGAACTGTAAAGCAACACAAAGAAGAACCAAAAATAATGACACAAGGAGCCAAGCTGATATTTGGAGTTTAGGGTTTTACACAATTGAACCAAAAGCATTTGCATTCAGAGAAGTGGGCAGACTGATTACAGTACAGCTCTAGAAGGTAATGGGTAAGTGCTCTATGTGCAGAAGGATCTTTAATAAAGAGACCTGAAATGGGTTTTATACAAGAACTTTCCCAATAAGAGGTATATATGGTCACCAAATTTGCTTTATACGTGAGGCGTGTAACACATTATTTAGAAACATCAAAATCTCTACCATTTCATGGGCAAGACCCAGACATTATGCGCATGAGGAGAGGCAATACATCAAATCCAGATATGACTAATTCTAGAAACTATTAATAAATCTCCTATTGTTACTATCCCCTAAAAAGGCACTCAAGAATATGCTGACCACTTGTCTACACTTAATTCCATTCCTTTTCTTGATACCTCTCCTGTTTCCTCATTAAAAAAGACCTCATACTGCCCAGGGGAAACTGTGGCTTATCTTTATTTCATGCAACACCAAGCCATTCTTTTGCTTTTAAACATACCCATACACCTTGCACCTAATGCTAAAATGGCTGCCTTTGAAACACTGAAATCTGCACAGGGGAAAAAACCACCCTATTCCACATGAGCTTTTGGCATGCCAAATTCTTCAGCTTGAGTGCCATGGACACTTCACAGGAGAGGGCAGGTGGAAACCTGTGGACCTCTTAATGCTCCTTTCTACAACTATGAATCCAATTATACAGCCAAATCACAAGATTGTCTATGCTTTTCTTGTGATACCATTAGGATTTATGGGTGTTTTAAAAAGAACAGGAACTCCTTAAAAGGAGTCAGTTCCTGAACTAGCCCCTTACCAGTGCAGGATGTAGGCTAAGTGATGTTCCTTGCTCTGCCACAAAGGTTTTCTGTGGCATCTGATACCTGATTCAGATTCCAGTGTAGGGTGGTGTTCAGGCAACTGACTGCTGTAGGTGTATAACTTCCCTTGGTTTAGTCACCTTTGTGCCTTCAGAAACCTGAACTTCATTCCCAGAGAGAATTTTATGAATTCTCTGCTGGAGTTGGAAAGTCCTCTAGTATCTGGCTACCCAGTGCAGCAAGCACCTCCCTCCCTTGCAGGGATGCTCTAAAGGTGAGGTTAGGAGAGAATCAGAGGCTGCTGTACTGACAGCTATAAACACCCGTAAGACATAGAAATTCAGCGTAGTTCTCTCAATACACAAGTCCTTCACCAAGACAAAGCATGAGGAAAGGTTACCACTTACGTTTTTGCAAAGTTGTGGCTAATTTGTTTGTTGGGTGTTCTTGGGATGCTTGGTAAGGCCAATGGCAAATTTATTTTCTCAAGGTAAGGGAAATTTTTTTTGATCCAGAAGAGAGATGTCTGCAGATATTGTAAAAGCTACAGTCATTACTAACCAGCAGCTTCATTGTCTGGAAATAATTTCCTTTCTACCAGGACCCTTTAGCATATGAGCCAACTACTGCCACCATGCTGTGACCACCTGTTACAATTAATTATTACTGTGTATTGTTTTCCTGTTTTACACCACCTAGCACTTGCATTTCTTTTGTGCTGCATTATGCTTTTTAACAGCAGGCAATGTGAAGGCTGCTCAAAAGTCATACAGGGCAAGAATGTGACTTAAGAAACTAGGGATGAAAAAAATGGAGGTAAACGGGGAACAAGGCAGGGCCATTTTGCTTTATGATGCCAGTCACCTGCACTCAGGTGAACGAGAACCTTGCAGCAGTCTAATCTGGTGTCAATTATCTCTGCTTTAATGTTTCCGTCCACCTGAGTGCTTTTAAATGATCATTAGTTATCTCCATATGTTCAAATACATCTAAGAGAAAGCTCTATCACTGTAGGGGTGTGATTTGGGGCCTCAGCTGTTCATCACATTCTTAACTCTGAGACAATGTGTGGTTATCAGCATAGGCAAAGTGCTGAAATCTCATCTCTTAAAGTTAGCAAACATGCCAGGGAGAAGCTGTTATGTCATGCTGCACCTGACATGGTAGAACAGTGTACTTGCTAGTCTACACGGAAAAAAATTATGCCTGAATATCACTCTTTCACACACACTCACCCCTATCCAAAAATGGTAACTTTTATGAAACCGTCTGTCTTTTTCTTGTAAGAGGTTGTTTAGGAGTATGCTGTGACCAAATCTGAAGGTGAAAATACTGTTTTTTTCACTGGCTTCAACACCTTGAAGAAAATTATAAGTGAACATCGCTTTAGTTAAGATGTTTGAGATCCTCAGCCTTCACTGAAAATTCTAGGTAGGCAAATCTCTCAGCTTGTTCCATATTTCAGAAGGCTATGAAGAGAATTTCTGCATGAAAAGACACCACTTTTCATTTACAAACAGTGGAGTTTATGGAGGCACGTACCACTAGCCTTTTTGCTTCAATAAAGACACATTTTTGAGGTGAATCTCACCAGACCAGGCCTGGAGTGCATTAAATGGACTAAATCCTCTTGGATGAAACGAAATAATAGTTTTAATAGCTGCTGAAATAGTTTCGGGAATAAAGTACTTTCTGTGCTTAGCATAAAGTAAACCAATTGCTATTTCCCATTTCCCCTTCACCCCATTTGTCTATCATCCAGAATATTCTGATTCTTCAGCTGGAACATTCTTTGAGTGTTCTGCAGACATTGAAAACATTACAACCCAAAGTTAACTTATTTAAAGATTGCACTTATTTTATTTGATGGGTTTAGGAACTTCCTGAAAAAAAAAATTTTATGTTCATCTGAAATTCTGTATTTTAAATGGAGAAAGTTGCATTATTTTGAACTTCACTAGAATGAATCATTTAACCTGGTTGAGGGAAAAGGTATTTTTCTCTTTAACCCTTTATACTTTAGCCAGTATTATTTTATTGTTAATCAGGCTATAATTTACATGTTAAGCTTAAAACAAACTTTATCTGAACTTCTATTCCCCAAAATATGGATTTATATTACACAATTAAAAATGTAATATAACCTAATTCTACTAATACTATTGACAAGATTATTTGATATAAATTTTGTTATTTGTGTTGAGGAGGGGACTTACATTTCCGTTATATTATTACAGTTAACTTTATATAGCTAATACATAGGGTAGTATCTCACACACATTGTAGGTGTGCTTATATATGCTCACATATATACGTGCATGTCTGTAGAAATTAGTGTGGTATGTGAAACCTTCCCTGAATTACTGGTCTTCTGAGAAGATTAAAATGCTTGACGTATGTTTATATGTGTGTAAGAAATTAGAAATTCTGCTATGAGAATCTGTGCCAGGAAAGGGCTGCAGAATACTTCCTCTTCCTCGATGCAGATAATTATGTAAGGCATGGATGTGTTGTGAGAAGCAAAAGAAAGGGATCTCTCTAATTGTCAGCCCATATGAGATGAAGGAATTTGTTTGGTGTCTTTCAAGAGTTTCCTGTTTAACTGAAAAATGAAAACCAGTCTTATGGTACCACTCCTTTTCAAGGAGGTTCTGCAATTAGAAATGACAGTATGGAACAAACAGAAACTGAACTGCTCTTCTTCCACTGTGCACTGAGAGAAGGTATTTCTAGCCTTTAAGTGATGTATGTAATTCTTCCTTTTATGGTTTCTGACTAAATAGGGTCCACTGTATTCAAGAATGCTTTATAAGACATGTATGGGTGCCAAGGGCACTTCTGTAGAGAAGAAATAGCAACATTTCTTAGTCAAGAAGTTAAAAACGTAACAAAAGCTGGTTTTCCTCTTTCGGATTCAACCATTTGTGGAGTTGTACTTATGTTCTCTACATATTAATTCAATATCGCATGTACAATAATACTAAAACAGAGAAAAAATGAACTCTTATCATCATCATTTGCTTAATGTTGTTTTCTCTTCCTATTTCAGGAACTCTTACTTCAAAACACTGTTCGTTTTGCTTTGTCTGGCTTCACTCATTGCACCAAACCAACCACTAGCAGAACACACTTTTATCCATGTCAGTGATTGTGCTCAATGATGGTTTTAAGGCAATACATGAGAAAGAAAGCTTTACACGCCACAGATTATTTCCAGATTCTCCTTTATCTCTGCCACCAAACCGTACTCCATCGCATGAAGCAGCAGCATGGGGGCAGCCCCATCCCGCAGGCTGGAGCCATGCTCCCCCTAGCTGAGGATAACGGGAGAGGGCTTGACAGCCCTAAGCCCTCCTAGTCACCCAGCTCGGGACTAGGCTTTAGTGACGGGTCTGGAGCACATGTCCTATGAGGAGTGGCTTAGGGAACTGGGAATGTTTAGCCTGGAGAAAAGGAGACTCAGGGGGTCCTCTCTGCAACCCCCTGCCAGGAGGTTTTAGCTAGTTGGCGGTTTGCCTCTTCTCCCAGGTAACAAGTGAAGAAATTTCTTCATAGGAAGGGTAAATTAGATACTGGAATGGGCTGCCCAGGGAGGTGGTGAAGTCACCTTCCCTGGAGGTGTTTAAGACTGGACGTAGTATTCAGTGCCATGGTCTAGGTTGACGCGGTGGTGTTTTCGTTAGACTCGATGATCTCAGAGGCCTTTTCCAACCTAACTGACTCTGTCTCATTCTGTGAACGCCGGCAAGCCTGCAGCGAGGGCAGAGTCCGGAGAACTGGCTCCTCATCTTGGCCAAACAAACACCGCTTCCATGTCTGACTGACGGCTGAGTCAATTCATCTCCCTTTGCTGCATTCCCAGCAATTTACAATGGAAATTGGAGGAGGCCAGTATGTTACCATAGGTGAAGCACTTCAGCTCCACTGTCAGCAGTACTTTTGGCTGGCGGGGTGTCTCGGTGAAGGCTGCCCAGAGCCGCGGCTTCCCTGAAAGGTGTCAGCCCCGCGCCCCCCGCCAACATGGCGTTCCTGACCCCCGCGCTTCCTCTTCCGGCCGGGTTGCCATGGCGCTGCCCCCCGGCCCAGCCTCCCCCCGCCCGCCGGTGTGTGTTTACATCGGGCAGGAGGAGCCGGAGCCCCAGCGTCGGGGGAGACGGGCACGCAGCCGCTGGCCGCCCGCCCTCCCTCCATCCCCGCCGGGCGGTGCTCCGGGAGACGCGGCATGAAGGTGATGCTGGCGGCCGTCCCCGGGGCGGGGGGTTCGGCTGGGCCGCCGCGGCTCCCAGCGACTGCGGGGGGGGCGAGGGGCGGGGGCCGGGCCCTGGGAGGTAGCCAGCAGCGGGAGGTGATGGCCGTGCGCGCTCGTAACGAAGTATACAACTTCCAGAAGCTTCCAACTCCGCGGGGGATGTGGTGTTGCTTCTTGGATTCGCCTCCCGAGAAAGAATCCCCCCTTCTCTCCCTTAAAACCCGGATCGTTTCCTGCGGCACTGTGACGGGAAGGGAGCAGTGTGGGAGCCAGGGGAGGCTGCCTGCGCTCGCTGCCCTTCTAGGCTGGTGTCTCCACAGAGAAATTGCCCTCTTTCCCTGGGCATCTTCCCTCCTCCACAGCATCTCGTGGGCGGTGTCGCTCCCCCGGCTGCCGTGGGGTTCGTGCTTTGGTGTGCTGCCGGGCGGCTCGGGCGCTCACCTGTGCTGCTGCAGGCCTTTCCCTGAACGTGGCGGGAGATCGTCGCCTTTCTCCGTACTTTGCTGTGAAAAACTAGTAGATTAGAGAGTGTCTAACCTGAGCTGGCTCTTGGCGTGGGCGCCGAGGCTGGCTGGACTGTAAAAGTAGTAATACATAGGCTATCAGATGCGAGGTTGTGCCTTCAGTTGTGTTTAGGAGTCAGCAGTGCTGTGGTATTGTTTTTTCTTCATGTTGTCATATCTTTAATTTTCAGGTGCATGACTTCTGAAGTGGTTTTCTCTCATTAATTAGTCTGAAACATTAGGCACACCACACATTCCTTGTCTCCTGAATTTGTCTAGTAGTAAAAAAACCCCCCATGGGTTAGCTAAGTTGTAAGCTCTTAGAGGCAGAAGCTGTATATAGCTATGGCCTGTACCTATCCCCATGGAGAAATTTGGCTCAGGCCTTCCTCCAAGCCTCTGAGTCAAGTGTATGTTAGAAGTTCACCAGCTTATGCAGGCTGTGGGTTCTGGGCAATGCGTGTGTGTGGCAGTCACTCAGGTTAACAATTGTCTCTCTGCACCAGGGGCTCTTAATCATAAATGTCTGCACAGCTGGTGGATGAAAGTAAAGGGACAGCTTCTGAGTACATGAAATAAATATATTTTAAAAGAATGTGTCTTTCTATGCAGTGTTATGTTTTGTTGTGCATTTATACAAAGCCTGATAGTAGAAAGTGTATTTTTTTCTTTTTCTCTGAATGTTTGTTAGTTCAAATAGTGTGGGATAATAAAAAGTATGTATTGAGAATGTTATTGGTAAACAGCGCTATGGCTTTGGGTGAATTGTTGACTTACACTATTAAACAAAAACCTCAGAGTGCTGTCTGAACGGTACATCCAGCTTGAGGCCAAAACTGAAAAGATTTCCTTAGGCTTCTGTTTTACTGCATGCAGAGTAAACAGCTGCTTATTCTTGCTAAGCCCATTACTTCTGCTGAATTCCTCTTTTGCCCCACTTAGAGTGGGGAAGGTTCATGGCTGTTTAAGATGAGCTCATTTAAAATACAAGAAGATATGAGGGGAATCATGTGCCTATTGCAAGAAAAATGTGTGTGTTTGAGGGGGGAAAGTTTTTGGTTTTAACCAATCATTTTAGAGGTAAAAGCATTGTGTAGAGCTTTTCAGTATAAAAGGGTTCACAATTTTTTCTCTAGGGTAATTTCTTTCAATGTATATTTCTTTCTGTGTGTGCCACCTTTTTCTGTAGCAGTTGCTTCAAGTTTCTTCTAGAAAAGATCCTTGCAGATGCATGATTTAAAGTCTTAGCTGGGGGTGGGGATAATTACATTTTCATTTAACAGGTGGAATGCATCAACATGTGCAGCTTTTTCACCCCTTTAAAAGGATGAGAAAAGGAGATGTGAGGGGAAGGAAGAGGTGTCTGTGTGGTGTGAGAGTTGGATCTGAATCCCTTTTATGGGCCTGCTCATGAATAGTTCGGTGTGACTTTAAAACAAGTAAGTTTAAGTTGTTGATTGCTGCAGGGAATATGTCAGAACTAAACTTTCCAAAAGTCATTGTATTTATTTCTCCACAATTATTGTTACATCTTAGCAAGTACATTTGAGTTTGTGTTTTTCTAGCAGCTTTGGTTTTGATGCTGAGCTCGTTGATGCTGGTTAGCAGGTTGCTGAGAAGGCAGGGCAGTCAAAACAAAGCAGGTTAATGCTAGTGTGTATAAAGGTGATCTGGCTACTTAGGGAAGTGAAGCAGCAGGCAAAGGGAAGTAAAGGGTAACATCAGGGGAGTTCAGCTGTAGACGTGATCCTTTCAGGATCCATTACTAATGTCTGGTTGTTGCTGAGGAAACTGAAGCTTGATGTATTTTATTTTTAAGTCAATCACAATAAGTATCCTGTTGAAAAGGTAGAGTGAAATAAAGTAGTATGGCAAAGCAATGCTTTAAAACTTGGTGTTGAAGCTGGACTGGATTCAAGACAGACTTTACATGTACTTATTTCTGTTCCCATGTCTTTGAAGCAGTGTAACTGCTGTAAGATAGTATCTCTTGGCCCTCCCAGGCTGTGCAAAATACAAAACTGCTTAAAGTCCCTTTTCCTGAACGATAGGACAGGAATGAGAGACAGTCAGCTTGAAAGCGGAGCATTTCCATATGTGGTAATAAGTAAGTGATACCTTTTGAGTCTGTCAGTAATGTTTGCCTTCCTTCAAGGGCAGATCATCTTGATGGTAAGGAAATAGACCTTTTCATGCTGCATTAGGAACCTGGGTAACATGTCTGTCTAATGGGGAGGGCAGTTTCATTCAGTAGGGCAGTGGGGAGATGACCAAATCCCCGCCTGTCTATCACAGTCGGCCACTATATACTGTCCCACAGTACAGTACAGTTCCAATATTATTCTCCTGTGGCTGAATGCTGGATTTCTCAGGCCTTAGGCATCACTGGAGAGTGTTCTTGTGTCCTTGCTAACAGAACTTCTTCATGCTGTATCTTCAATGGGTGAATCAATTGGGGCATTAAGATAGTACCTGATAGTTACCTGGTATGGTTGCTGCTGTGGTGACTGCTTCTAACACTGCTCCTGTCACTGGTCTAGCTTAAATCCAAAATCAGAGAAATGAAAGGCATTGAGAGTGGCAGGTCATATTGAAGCTCTTGTTTGTGAAAGCAAGCTCAAGATGTGATTTCAGTTAAGTAGCTGTTCCCTTTTTTATTGAATTGAAGAGATTCTTCGAGGTAGAAGGAGAGCGTGTCATCATTTGGCATGTGCTCATATTTAAGTTACATATTCTGGGATAAGACAAGTGTGATAAATGTGACATTTTCCTTTGAGAAATTTAAAGCTACATGTAACAGAATGAATGTAAACTTACTGCCTGTAGTTCAGTTTCTCTGACTGCCTGTGGTAGCAGGTGTTGACAGATGAATTTTAGAGATCAGATAAAGGCAAGATACTTTGAAGATATAGCATCAAAATTTATGGAAAGCCCAAGTAAATACTTTTCTTGCTTGTATTTACAGACTGCTCTGTTCCTTAAAGATGTTATGGATTGCCCTGTCAAAATGATGTATATGTACCTCTTTTTTACATGTGTCCGATCCTGTTTAGCAGGGCTCTTGACAGTTGAAATGAAAAGTACTTGGGAAAGGAACAGCTTATAAAAGGAAGAGACAAGATGTAATGCTTTCTGTGGAGTATATAGTAGTATGTTTTCCTAGCATGTAGTCCTAGATGTGTTCTAGGAAGTAAAAGGAGCATGAATGTAAGTGATAGAGTAAAAGGGAGCATGGAGTGCATATTATGTAGATCATTTTAACTTAAATATTTGCCTGTGATTGATCATATCTGGTTTTCTTTATTGGTGAACTGCCTAACAAACTTTCTAGTGGTTTTCTTTTCCCAATATTTCTGCTGAATTTCAGAGAGATGGGAAGAGGTTACATACCTTCAAAGATCTGGGCAAGATACGTTCTTACATTGATGAGGGCAAGTACAGCTGTTAAGCAGTTTCTTCAAAAGAAATGTTCTGGTTGAACTTAGGGGACACCACAGAAGTGGCTTGTGCTGGTGTTAGCAAATCTTACAATCTTAATACATGTGCAGAGCTGCTTAAGATCTAGTGCAATTCTTGGGCTTTCATTCATTCTAAAAACATTTTGAAGAGAGAACCTGTGCACCTCCCAGATCTTCAAAGGTAAAAGGCAGCAGTAACCAAAAGCTATTGCTGCCCGAATGAATTCTTACTTTTGTGCTGTGTGTTGCTTGTGTTCGTAATGATAAGTGTTTTCTCTATCCGATGGCTGTTCAGTTGCTGAGTGTAGTAGCTGGTTGGAATCTTATATGCAGCAACTTGTGATCTTTCTTACAACTTCTTGGAGCGAGTCTGGAAGAAAATGAGGTCTCTGAAGCCTGAAATAAAACGGGTGTTAACTGCTGGCAATGCTTCTGGCAGTCAAGTTTTGACACGTGGGCTAGGTGTGAAATTGGAGGGCTTGATAGTACCAGAAGATGTAGCTTTTGTTCTGTAGAGTTAGTAAATAATTTATCTGAAATGCTTTTTCCTTAAAACACTACAATAAATGCAGAGAATGACAAGCAACTCTGATCTTAAAGAGCTCTGATCTGAGTTCAAAACTCATTTGTATGGAAGTAAATATTTAACTACCTAGCCATCAACAAAATAAATTTAAAAGTTGTGTCATAAATACATCATATTGCAATCTCCTGCCTCATTCCCAAATGCAGAAAATGCATTTTGAAATTCCTAATGAAATAAGAAAACAGAAATAAGTTCTGTCCTGAATAAAATATTTTATATTTATCCTCAATTTCTAGCATCTAAAATGACTTTTAGGGGTTTTGAAACAACTTTTTAACTTCAAATGGATTTGCAGCTTTTTTCCTTTGTCTCATTTTTAAAAATGAAATTAAGACTTTGGCAAGATGACTTGTGTTTCAGATTCTTGCAGTGATGTCTCTTGTGACTCTTTTGGGGGAGAGTGCACATATTTTTCAAGCCATGTACATGCTTATGTACTTTGAATTCAAGTATTATTGTAAAAATTCCTGTGTTCTAGCTGTAAAAGCCCTTGAAAAAATTACTTAAATTTCAGCTCATTAAAGCTAAAACAGTAGTAGTGCACTTTTGAGGAAATAAGTGCCTGTAAATCAAGTCATATGAAACCACGTTTATAGAATACTGCTTAATGCATCTTTCCATGAGTTTTTTTCTTGTTTCTTTTTTTTTAATTTGTGACCCTACTGAGGATAGCAAAAAGGGGCTTACATTTTAAGTCTCTAGCATGGTTTAGAACGTCTTAATGACCTCTGTCATACATGCCTATATTCTTAGGCAAAGGACTTCTCATTTTTATATCAGATGAATTTGTCATGCTGTCTGCAGCTTTGTAGAGTGATACTTCCACATCTTGTTAGGAAAATGGAGAATATTCTTTCTGCAGAGTGCATTGTCTCATTTCTTTAGTCAGAGTAAAGCTGGCATTAATCATTAAATCCATCTGTCATGGCTGGAAAAACACATTGGTAGTTGTTTTGCTAAGTGTAGTTATGTAGAAAGTGCAATAAAACTTCAGGTCATTAAGTCATACAGTTGCTTGCCTTTGGTTCACCAGTTCAGCTCTCTGTGATTTTTTTTTTTTCTTTATTTTTCCCCCCCAAACATCTTTGTTGATAGACAGTGAATGGCTGACAGGATTTAGGAAGACTTCTTCCCACTGAAATTACCTAAATCAGTGAACAGTCAGTTATGAGTTAATTGCTATTTTGAGATTTCATTATTGATGTTTAATTGCTCTCAGATTGGTTTGCTGTGATGCAAGGTCACGCTTTGGTCCTGCATCATTGTGTGTTGTGCTCATCTCTGTTTCAGAAGAGTCAGTAAGTGTTCCTGCAATAACTGTTTTTCCTATATATTAGCCTGCCCTCAACTTCAGTTATTGCTAATGTTTGAGTTGTGCTGTGCAATGACACTTTGCTTTCATGTGACTTCATTTTTCCAAGCAAATGCAATTCAGCACAGTCAATTTTTGAATATAAGCTATATTCTGGAGAAGGCATAGACTTCCCTGTGGAGGTAGTAGTTTAAAATAGAATTGATAACAAACTTTTCAGCCTCTTTCAGGGTAAATTCACACTACTTCACACTGCTGCATGGCATACTTTTCATAATTGCACTGGTTAACCTGCTTGGAGTGAGGAGTGTTCCCTTTGGGCCAGGTCAGTACATGATCAAATGAAATGTGGTTTGCTTAGTTTGTTTTTTTGAAAACCACTCTTCTATTCTTACTGTGCTAACATTGATTTAGTAGGTAAAATTCAGATGGAAAATAAATGGTCGATGAACACAAAATTCAATACAATAATTAATTCAAAGTCCAGAACTGTCTAATCTACCACTGAGCAGACTATTGGCTGTTTCTTGTATAAATGGTAGTATCTACCCCATATAAAACATGATCATAAAAAGTGTAAACCAAACAGTTTACTGGCTTGCTGAATGAAGAATAGACTGTGGTGTCATTAGTGCTGTTGAAAATTTATTTATGCCAAATAAACCCTAATTTGGATTGCTGACAGTACAAAGTTGTTTTATTGCTGTAAAAATAGGATTTGACTGTTCTGCTGAGAACAATAGAACTCGACTTGGCATTTGCAATGTTAAATCTTGCTCTCAATGCCTCTTTCCTCTAGTCCTGTTGTCAAGACAGAATTAAGTGGTGTTAAAATCGTAGTCTCCCTAATGTATTTGTCCAAATTCAGAGAAGAGCAAGTAATCTAACCAACTTCTCTATTCTTCGTTACAGCATGCTTTGAACAAAGTGCTATAATTTTCCACTACTGTCATCCTCAGCATTTCTATTTTTGCACTTGCCTTTAGTGTTCTAGGGGATTTATAACTGCAAGTCAAATTCCCCTTGGGCTGAAACCTGGCACAGAAGCTCTCATTATAAGCAAACTTTGTTTTGCAAAATTAAAAGCAAAGCATCCATCAAGAGGCTTTCTTAAACATAGAGGAAAGCAAAAAAAATTGTTTATGGTTGCAGATCAATTTTATTCCCTCTGCAGGAAAAATCCAACCACTTTGGAAATCCCAAAGGTGTGGGTGTGCAATCAATAATGATGGCAGTTTCAGTGGAACATTCCTATTGCATTGAGAAAATTTTAAATTAAAGTCTTAATTCCTTAATATGCTGAAAATTCATTGCTGAAGTAAAAGGTGCAGCTGCAACAGATACCTGCCTAACAAAGGTACAGTGATAGTTTTAAACTTGTTTCCACTGTGTGAACGTGGTTATCTGAGCCGTAGAGAATGAGGAGATGGTTGAGTAGTTACGTGCTTCAGCTGAAGTTAACTACCTGTAGGTCCTCAGCTTCCTGGAAAACGGTGTCATCATGTTGAACTACCAGTGGCTGGTTGTTTTACTTTTTTTTAAACAACATCCCCTTTGTTTTCCATAGGAGTTGAGACTTTATGTAATTGTGTAGAAGCAGAAAGGGCATTGAGTGTAGAAAGTGTAGAAGCCACAAGCCATTTTCAGATATGGATGGTGGAAAAATTTAATTTGTTTAAACATGAAATATCAGAGATAACTTCTGAGAAACTTTGTAAGAGTGACTGGAAGGAGGAGAGATCCCTAACTGACACTGTCATTAATTATGTCATTTTAGGAAAGCCTGATGAAGGTCAGCTTCATTATTACTGGATCTGACAAGCCCTTTGGCATCTGCAAACATTCAGCCCACTCATAATATGTATTATCTTTCACCCATTTGGAGAAAGTGAAGTTGGGATGAAAGGAGATGGGGTTTTGGTTTTGTGGTTTTAGGAAGGGTCAAAGTATGCAATTGTGCAGGAAACTGTGGGTTTTAGTCTTGTGGACATGAAATAAGTATTCTTTAAAGCCGATGCAAAAATAGCCAATGCTTTCACTGTGATTCTTTTAGAATATCATGGTAGTGTCCCGAAGCACTTAACAAACTGTCCTGTATTTGGGGATTACTTCACTTGTTTTTTTCACAGCCCAGCTGAGTCTGGTCATTCTTTAGGGGTGCACCTAATCTTTATAGCTATCAATTGAGACATATTTGGTACTACATAAGAAAGGTATTGGACCTGTGCTGGGAAGCTTACAAGTGAAATCACAGATGTGGAGGGGTGAAGCCCGGGCTGGCACTAATTTCCCTCTGTTTAATTGCTTTATTGGAATTGTGCCTACATAGAATACCAGGTCTGAAAGTTAGTGTTAGGCAGGAGAGAGGACATGTGATTTATGCTGGCAATTGAGGATTTGCATAGAAAGAAATAAATCTGACCTTGTGGGCTCTTAAGAAGAGGCTTTACAAGGAATGAGGCAGTTTCTTACAGTGAAAGAAGTGAGATTCTAGGCTCAAGTCCAGAATGTAAATGAATAAAGATTAATGTCAGAAGGGAGAAGCTGGAGTAAAGTTTTCAGAAGCAAGAATGGAAACATGAAGGCTTAGGTCAGGAAATAAATACCATTTTTGCTTGAAAATGCACAGGCAAAGCAGTAGCTAAAGCTGCAGATTTTAGAACTATTTCTGAAGTGTAGTCTCATTTCTGAGACAGTAAACTGCTGCTGAATCCGTGACTCCGAGCTTTATATTCGTCCAGCTTCTGTTCTGAAAGGGGGAAAAGATAACTAATAAATTTGAGTAGAATGGAGAAGAGTGTTTATGTGGTGTATTTCCTTTTGGTTTTGCTTATGGTGGGGGATTTAAAAAAAATTTTTTTTTAGTCTTGTAGGTTGAGGAGGAATGGTGAGAAGGAACAGAATTGTAAGATACTCAGTTCTCTGAAGGAAAATGAAGGCAATTTGAATGTATCTGCCCCAGCCTTGATCAATTTCATGAATAATTTTTCACAGGATGTATTTTTTTTTCAATTTTTAATTGCCCTTCCTGGCCTTTGTTTTGGAGGTTTATATTTTGCTATTCATTAGCAAAATGAATTCCTGACTCAGTGAACAGTCAGTTGACAGACTTTACATCGTTTAAGATTATGTACCATAATTAGTGTAATGCTAAATACAAGAGTAGAGTCCAAAAGGCATAAAAGTGGTGGTGGTGGTGCAGGTAGGATTTTTTGGTTGCTTCAAGATGACCTCTAGGGACTCTTCAGAGTGATGAGCCATATTGGGGCAGTTGCAGTGACAGTCTCTTGTTGTTACTGACTTACGTGCAAAATGAGCTGATACTGATTGCTTGGTGTTGAGTTGCTCCTGAACTATGTGAGTATTTTGAGTACTTGGTACTCTTCTGAGACTGAGATAGTATGGCTCTTTTTATGATTGACCACGCTGAAATCATTTGTTAGTACAAATGTGGTGATAAATGGAGCTATTGGTTTCAGTGTCATGAATATAACTCTACCTTGTGGAAAATACTGACCCTGACTGGATAGGAACTGGCTTTCTGTCATGCGTGGATTTACTACAGCACTGTAGTAAATCACATATACAGTCTTAAAATATACTGAAAATAGGAGCATATCACTAAAGTTCTGGTCAGAATTATTCTCAAAAGCACTGGATCCTGTGGAAAAGCATGAGGTATACTCTGAAATGCTGGTATGTGATTTGTCACACTTGTTTAGTTCAGTACTGGCACTCCTCTCTATCCATAAATACATAGCCATCTATGAAACACAGTATAAGACCACAAATACACACTAATTTGCCAGGTCACAGCAGTTCATAATATTTGGATTAAACTGCACTGTAAGGTCAGTAGTCATACAGAGGACTGTATGTTTCTCAGGCAGTTTCTGTGATAATTCCTATAGGATTTTTTTCTGGATCTTTATCATTTACTGAGTTAATAGAAAGCTTTTCAGCTTCCTTGGAGTTCATTGAAACTGTTCGGAGGGACAGAGTGAGCTACCTTGAAATGTCACATCTATAACTTCATTTTGGAAGGGTGGGTGTTCCCTCTGCTTGAGTTTACTTGGTTTTGTTCAGCCTGGAGCTTGTGTTAAAACATGACATATAAAAATTGTCACTAAATCTTAATAGTGCTCATGGTCAGAAACTCATCAAGTGCTGAAAGGAATTATATGAAGTGCTTGCTTGTCGAGAGCAGGGGCTGTCTTAGAGAGCCAAGAGGTTTTTCTTAGTTATATGTTCCTAGGCTCTGCATTGTAACCTAACTTTCTGTAATGATACCTGGTTAAGTCTGTGCTTCTCCACTGGTTCTAGGAGGAATGGAACCTCATTCTCAATTTAAGAGGCTATACAAACCCTAAATAATTGAAAGAATATTGCACAGTTAATATCTAGTGATGCTTCTGAACTGTTGATACATCCTCCTGCATCGTATGTGCTCCTGAGGGAGTGTCAAAGCAAAAGCAATCTGTGTACGTTCCTTCTGCCACAGCTGCAGCTCCAGAGGATTATTATAGAGTCTGCAAGCCAATAACGTACTCAGTTGTGTGCATCCCCTTCCCCTACTTGTCTGTCAAGGATCCTTAAGAATTAAAAAAACGTAACTGATGCCTGATTCTTGAAATAATAACGTAAAAAGAAAGGTTGAGACAAAGGTGTTCGTCTCAACCTTAACTTAGTTAACCTTTTTAGAAGAAAATTTCCTGGATTTTTTTGATTGTTGTAGATTACTGTGCTTGCCAGAACTGTAGATAGGTTAAATATTGATTGCCAAGTTTGCAGCAGGCCCAGTGAATTGAACTCAGCAGATACAACTAAAAAAAAGCAGTGGACATGCTGATACAAGATAAAAACTATTGTAAAGAGATTTGTAATCTTGTTAATAATGCCTGTCAGTATCTGAACCTTAAATATTACTTCTGTTATGTATATGAGAATGTCATCTACTGTTAACTGTTTTACATTTTAATTAGTGGAATTCAGTACCCAGCTGTGCACACCTACTCCCTGGTCTCAGTGATTAGATGAACACGCTGAAGTCGGATAAACTGATGTTTACGAGACTACTTCTAGAAGCTCCCTGTACCATAGATGAATATATATATAGTGATAAGGTATCAATAAGATAAGAACTGGAGTTACCCTGTAGAAAACATTTCTAACTTCATTTTAGGAACTAGGAAATCTCAAGATTTCAACGTTTCTTTCAAAACAATTCTTGAAAAACTTAAAATTTAGGATTACTTGACATGCCCATGCTTCGGTTTACACTGTGTTTTCAACATTCAATTGAGAAAAAAAGTAAATAACTTTGTTCAGTGTTTTTTTTTTGGAAGAATTCACAAAATCATACAAGAAAAATATACCAAATACAGTTCAAATCTGCTGTGTTATGATTAAGTGTTTTTGAGTAGTGAAAAAAAAATCCTCAAAAATTCTGGCCATTTCTGTTAGATATTCAGAATGTTCTGTAGAAGTGCAAGTCTTGGGTATTTTTCTTCTGTAGGATTCCAGTAGAAAGTGTTAAAAGTTTTGAATTGGAGGGAAGCAGGAGATGGCAAACAGCATCTCAACCGTGGACTTGATGGTGGTCTGTAATGCACTCTGTTTTTCTCACAGCTGGATTTGTTAATGCTAGTTTAGGCACAAGGCTGACCGTCAGCTAAGATAAATCTTTGTTTTGGAGTTAAGTGCTGTCAATGATCACCACCATACTGGAGAGCTGTATTGCTAGTGAACACTAAGTAGTAAGTAGTTCATGCACAAGGAAGAAAAAACCATAATGGCACCACTCACTTTTGATAGCATTTTGCATCTTCTTTGTATTTATGTAGATGACAACAGCTATAAACCAGAGGAGCATCACTTACCACAGGCTGTTGTTGGGAGAAGCCATGGAGCAGGTTTGTCTCCTGGTAGCAAATTGAGAATACTGACTATTTTGAAGAAGGAAAGAGAATGCTTTTTTTGCTGGCTTTTCTAGAGTCCCTAGAAATTGGATTGTCTCCTTGGGAGAGGAGACATAGTATGTGCAGAGGGCTCTTACTTTTTAAAAAAGATTAAAATTTTAGTGTTGTACACTGGAAAGTACAGGCACAGGATTCACATTCAAGACTCCTTCCACTTTAAAAGTTCATATAGTTGTGGTTCAGAATGATTGCAAGACAAATATTGCTGCCTCGTGTCCTACATGTCTTCATCTTTTATATGAAAAATAAATGTTCTGATCTGGTATACTACTGTATCCTCACCTCTTTTCTCTCTGTGGCGTTGATGGGTAGGAAGGAAATGTATATACATATATTGCCTCTGGCTGATGTAGAAATGTATTCAAACACATACTCTATTCCATTTGTTGCTCTTACTCAAAATTGTTTACACATTCTTAAAATCTGGATCACATTATTTATGTGAAGGGAGGAGGTAGTTAGATCTTGGTGTTGATTACTGGCTCCTGGGTTTGATTTTTTAAAACATTTTAATTGGACTAAGGCAACTTACTACTTTCTCATCTGTACCCTCCAGTAAACGTATTTTTTTCCCTTTCCATCATAAGTACTACAAGGCATGACTTAATGTTTGAACTGTTCACTGACCAAAGCTGGGCAGTGTTGATACCACGTGTTTTTAAGTGAGGAGAAATAAGTAAATAGCTTAGGTAAAACTTGCATAGTCATGGATGGCAGAAATCCAGATTGCGACACTGCCACTATCACAGTAGACCTGTACACTTCACCTGGGTCGTCTGGCTTTTCCCTGCTGTAAGACTCTTGGAAACAGTGTGGTGGTAATTTTTTGTTTTCATGTCCATTTTGTTGGAAAAACGGGAAATAGATAAAAATGCAAACTACTTGTGCAAAGGATGAAATTTGAGAAGTTTGTTAATCTTCATAACATGCAAACCAAGGCATGTGATATGAGGTAAACTGGTACCATACAGTCACCCCAAGACATCGAGGGAAGAAAGAAATTATGCAATGCTGTTGGGGGTAACCTTGCAGTTACAGGGTTTGGAAAGAATGAAAATAAATACTGCAGCTGTAAGGCTATGAGCCCTTTTCTTCCTGAGTTCAAATAATAAAATTTTGCAAGTTGTTGATGTACCAGCTGTATTTCTGTAACATTCCAGCTGCATATGTTAGTACATATTTTCACATAGTTCAGACTACAAACCCAGTCGTGTTTTCAAAGTGCACAAAACCTTCATTTCCTAATGACTGCTAAGTTTCTTGATTCACTCTTCACTGTACTAACATTGCAAAGAAAATTGGGTTATTTTAATGAGTCCTGTAGCTGTGCCTAGTACTTACTCTAGTGTTACTTTAAAAAAAGTGAGTTGGGGGGAAGCAGACCGTGGTTTGGTTTTTTTTTTCCTTTGATAGTTTGAAACTGAAAAGGCAACTACACTTCTATAGCTCCACAAATCATGAAAATATTGTGTGTGCAAAGTGAGTTCAGCAGCCTTAAATATGGCTGCAAATCTATTAACTGCTCATGTCCTTCCAGCAGTAACATTAGCAGGCTCTTTACAAGATGATGAAGGCTGGAACGTGGAAATGCAAAACTTGGAAAGGTAGTCAGGTAGTTTTTCAGGAATGGTCAGTTTGGCATGTTACACTTGGAGGCACAAATAGGTGTATTGAGCATGTAGGGGAAAGCTACGTGGTCAGTGGACCTTCATAGGTTAGAAGATTGTAAGCCAGTTTGCTTTTTTCCTTTCACAAAAGTGGCATTTCAGAATCTAGTCTTGATAAGACAAAGATTAGGTTTTTTTCCTGGAAATTCCAATTGATGGTGAATCTGCTGCTACCCTTGGTAAATGGAGGTTTTAGTTTATTATTGCATTATGTGTTTTGGAAATAGTAGTTTAGAAATTGTGATTCACTGCTCATTTTCTGGTTTTCAGTCTATTAAGACCCTTGTAACTTCGCTTGCTATCTTGAAAAGTCCTTTTTTTGCTTCTTTTTCTTCCCTTTCCCCTTTCTGTAATTTGACTGCAAACAAATCTCCCAGCAGCTTTCTTTCTCATCAGCTAAAGTGAGCTCCTTGTGTCCTTACTGTCTGGCATATTCTCCAGTCCTGTATTCATTTTTGTGGTTCCTCTTTGAGCTTTCTCCAGTTTACCTCCTCTTGCTGTTCTGTTCTGCAGGGCCCTAGCTTAGAAACACAGATGGTGGATGATGAAACTGAGACTACAAGTGAAGAATTGCCTCCTCATCTGCGGGAAGAGCCTCCTGAAGGTACAGTGCTGGCAGTCAATACAAACGCTTTGTAATAAATTGAGGAAAATGTTCTGGCCAAGAAGTCTAATTTATCTGTCTGACTCGGACCTATATCTGTCTGTTTTCTGAGAGGAGTAAAGATTTGTCAATCCTGACAGTTGAGCCAACCTCCCAGCCAGAGGTCCAGCCACTCCCTAAGCCTTCTTTTGCATTCAGAAGAGGACTTCACCCACGGAGGTGCAGACATTGTTCTGCATTCTCTTTAACAATATGGCTTCTGATTAAAATTGTCCTGCTTGATCATTCTGTCTGTAGGCTTAGGAATAAAATGCTTCCTCTACTGTCTTGTTTGTGGTGTTTTGAGTCTTCATTAGGGAAGACTTCCTAAGTAGTCATCTTTTCTGTCTTTACCTCTCTCTGCAGCATCCTGCTATTGAAATTGTCCCCAGCAGAGACTTGTCAAAGTTAGGTATTCTAGTGATTTTGTTTCTTTTCACTGTCTCTCTTGGAAGCCAGTTTAACCATCTGAGAAGGAGGCGATGAGATGCTGTCTGTCAGCAGGAGGCTCAAAAATGCCAATTTTAATTAAAAACCTTGTTTGCAGTGACATGCCCTGGATTTATACAGGGAACAGATTTTTTCCCACTGTGCAAAAGTTGCAGACATTGTATATATGCAACAAAATAGGTGTTGCTTTCTTTTGAATAGAAGCTGCTAACATTGCCGCAAGTGATGATACATTCTGGGCTTTGTTCAGTGACTTTTTAAAACACAATCACTCATAACCATTGTGGATGGCTTAAACAACCGAGAGAGTGCTGAGATCCTTATTACCAACTTACTGTTAAAATACCATGGCATGTCTCTGGGAAGCATAAGTGTGTTTTATATTTTTCTTTTAAGAGGACGACACTATGCTGATACAGCATTTATACTGACAGCCATTCTTAAAGGGAATATGAACCAAATAGATGGTTTTAGGAATTTGCTGCTCCCATCCCTTCTTGTTGAGCATTCTGCTATAGTTTTCTTATTAAGTTGTCATTTCTTGTTTTGCCATTTCATATACTTTGTGTTGACAATTACAGTATATGGAGGTAAGTGAAAGGCAGGTTTCTTTTTGCAACTCTTATAGAGCCAGAAGAAAGTGTGGAAGACACTGTGATTACTATATATATACATGAAGGATATAATATTGATATTCCCTCCCCCTCCTTTCTTTGCAAATAATGCCAAATCAGCATGTCATGACAGTGCACTGTTGAAGTAAGAATTCTGGTCACTAGCGTGAGCTGATGATTAAATGAGCCTAGAGACTATATCCTGCAATGTAAAACACATCTCGTCTCATCAGTTTATCAGGAAAAGTCTTAGATTTCGGACTATGACTTTGAATTGTGTAATCAGAAGGGTTTTTTTTAATGTATTTTCGCAACCCAACATTTTAAATTGAAGATAAGTACTTCTGCCTGCAACCTTGCTGGTTTGAATAACAATGAAATATGTCAGTGTTAATATTCTATTTCTGTGACTTATTGGATGGTCTGGGAGAAGTATGTGCTCTGGATATGCCCACATTGCTGGTGGGAGGAAAAAGAACTCTTACCAGTTGGGCTGATTTGGTTAAGCAGGGATACAGTAGATGAAGTCTGAGCTCAGTATGTACCTTTTGAATGTACAATGATGTCAAGAGTAGAAAAATAGGAGGGATGTTGAGAGCACAACTGAAACTAGAGCCTGCTTGGGAGAGCGGTAGAAAAAGTGATCCTGAAGGAGAGCCATCAGGATTGTGCTGAACTTACAGCTGACTTTGGGTGTTGGTGGAATAACAGAAGTGTTTCTTGGAAGCTGCTGTTTACCAACATAGGCCAACCAGAATTACTATAGAGAACATGTAGTTGCAGGAATGATTGCAAATACCTCATGAAAGAAAAAGATCTCTGAAGTTCTTTGACTTAAATGCCATTCAGAATACTATCTTCTTATCTTTGCTGCTCTTCAGATTTCTGGTTTCTTCTGATAGCACTTCCCTAGTTAAATGCTTTGCAATATCTAAAATCGTGTGGTTGTGACTACTGCACTCTTTCCTGGGATCTATGAATTGGAGATCATGCCTTCTTGCCTTCTGGTAATGAGTGCATAAGGGATGGAAAGTTGTCCGGAGTCTGTCAGTCTAGGACAATGCATTACTTCACCAGATTGCATCATAGTGACTTCATTTCCTAGCTTGCACAGCACATCTACTGCCCTCCTGAAAGGGGGGAACTGGAAGCAGTGCGCTATGTAAATATCGCAGTAAAATGAAAGTTTGTCCTTCAGGGATTGTCGTATTTCTAAGCAGTGCTGCAGCATGGCCCTCTGCAAATAATGTGACGATTGTGCGTGTCCATCATGTACATAACTGAATGGAGTAGGTGTCTGTGTGGGCAACACTGGTATAGAATACCAACGTGGCTGTAGTGTGGCAGTTTGGCAGTGTTTGAGGCAAAAGAAGGTTTTGTGGTTTAAAAAGGAAATCAACCAGGAAATCAAGATGTAACCAAGACGTACCAAATGAGACACAGCCAAGGTAAAGGCTGGTATCGGTGTGTGACCTCAATCTGTTTATTTTATCTGCTGTTAAAGTTAGCCTTTAAAATATTTAGCTAAGTCAACAGAATAAATGAGTTAAAAGGACAGCTAATGCCGGATCCTGTACATGATATTAGATACCACAAGGGGCCTTTTGCTCTGTGAGGAAGATGCGTTCTCTCCCGCGGCGTTGATGCGCCGTGAGGGGCCGCGAGCGAAGGCGCTGCGGGCACAGGGGCCGGGCGGAGCGGGGCGCGGCCGCGCGGGGGCGCTGCAGGCCTGGCCATGGCGCGGCCGAGCCTAGCCCGCTTCCAGGCTGCGCTCGCGCACGTCCCGGCGAACAGGAGAAAGTGTTTAAACCTGTTCACTCCTCTCCCATAAGCTACTTTGTGATATTACAAGGGAAGCTTTCCACACTCTGCCTCAGGAAGGCTCTTTATCCCCTAATGATACTTTACCTCTTGACATCGTGATCCATCTGCCAGAGTCACATTTAAATTTTTTTTTATTCTCCCTTCATCTTTCATTTCGCTTTCATTCCGTTAACATACCTTTTTTTCTCCCCTCATTTGAAAGGCAGGCACAGGGGATCAGTAGCAATTAGCATCTGGAGTGCTGCTCAGGCTGGTGTGCTTTGCAAGAGAGCAGGCCATGTAGGGCAGGTTTACTATCACCAACCAGCGAAGGGCAGTGAGCTCGGAGGAACTCAGTGCTCTAAATGTTATGAAACACAAGAAATCTTTGCCAGAAATTCAGCATGGCTGATCTGGGTTGCCATATGTTTGAGCACTGAGCTACTTTCAGGTAGATTTTATGTGAATGTTAAATGGAAGCCTGACCGCAGTGAGAGAACTAGGTGTAGTTACCCAAGTACAGCAACACCTTGCTATATCTGTTGCTTTTTTATCCTCCTCTTCAGAGTTCTGTTGTGGATCATTTAATGCAGTGCAGTGTTAATTGAAATGATCACTTTCCTTTTCTGTCCTTTTCTGTTAAATTACTCAAGAGAAGTGGTAGCAATGAAATTTGGTGGTGATTAAATCTTCTATGACATTCTCCATTATGAAGTATCAGCACCTCCTTTGTTGGATGACTCAGATCCTGGTCTCTTTTATTGGATGAATCAGTAACCCTCATCTTGCTTGATGAGTAAGGGACTAGTGCAATTCTCCTATGAGAAAATGCTGAGAGAGCTAGGACTGTCCAGCCTGAGGAAGAGAAAGATTGGGAGATCTTAATATGTACAAATATCTGAGGGGGGCATGTAAAAAAGATGGCTACAGGCACTTTTCAGTGGTGCTCAGTAACAGGACAGGAGCAATGACAAAAATGGAAACACAACTAAACATCAACATTTTTCCACTGTGAAGGTGACCAGGCACTTGAATGAGTTTCTCATAGAGTTTGTGGAGTCTCCCACCATGGAGATATTTAGAAGTCACCTGGACATAGAATCCTAGAATCATAGAGTAGTCTGGGTTGGAAGGAACCTTTAAAGGTCATCTAGTCCAACCCCCTGCAATGAGCAGGGACATCTTCAACTCAACCAGATTGCTCAAAGCCCCATCCAACCTGACCTTGAATGTTTCCAGAGATGGGGCATTCCTCACTTCTCTGGGCAACCTGTTAGACTGTCTCACTACTTACATTGTAAAAAATTCTTCCTTATATGTAGTCTGAATATGATCCTCAGTAACCTGTTCTAAGTGACCCTGCTTGAGTAGGGAGTTTGGACCAGATGATCTCCAAAGGTTCCTCTCAGCCTCAACTGTCATGTGATTTTTTTTACCTCATATGTACTATCTCTGTGTATTTAAAGTCTCTTTCTGAAATTCCTGCGTATATCCCCCATTTATTACACTAATTTTTGTGGGAAAAGTAGCTTTACTCTGTCAAACTGCTAAAAACGATGCATTTCAGGAGCATCTACTTGGTTGATACTGGAGCAGGGCTGTAGTTTGTTTTGGCCCTACATTGCTTAGTAGTACTGAGTATACTAAAGCTCTTTGCAAGGTGGCCAGTCTGGTTGCAAAGCTATGCCACTGGTTAACAGTGGTAGCCCCTCTTGAGAGTTTCCAAACCAGTGCTTTCCTCCACGGTCTTTAAGTATTAAGCATGAAGATGTTATCAGCCAACCTACTATGACCAATGTGGCAATAAGCCTGAGTCTTGTGTCTGAACCGTCTGCTACCTCTTCTGCAGTTTTCAGACCAGCAGAGACGTTCCTTCTTTGTTGCAGACAGATTGGGCCTTGTGGAGTAAAGCTTTATTAAAAGCAATGGGTCTTAGCAGCTTTGCAGTATATAACAGATCTTGGGAAATTTACTTTCCAAATAACTGTGGTGTTCTTAATTCAAATTGTTTTACGCTTGCTATGGGTAAAGAATACCCAGAGATAGTTACTGTAAATCAGATGATTTGCACGAGTTTAGAACACAGTATCTTGTGTGAGCCTTATAATCTGCCTCCATGGAGGCATGTAGCCTTTTCTTCTGTTTTATATCTTCTCTAGGATAAAAGTATATTGAATGCATCTGTAGGAAGCTTTAGGACTCCTTATCCACAGTTTGAGAATCTCTCATCCAAAGAATCTGGGAGTTTTGTGGATTGCTCATTCAGGATTGAGTTTTGATACTGGTATTTTACCTACATGTATTATCTGTACAGATCTGAAAATAAGAAGATCTAAAAAAAAAAAATCTAAATAAAAAAGGTACAGTTGCATTTCAACTGAGTCATTTGAAATGTCTGAAATTAATTAGACTTCATGTTGGTGTATTCTCTTATAAGAACATGACATTTATTGAAACCAGCAGATGCCAGAAGAACAAGCCTTCTCAAGTATCTCATCTGTGATGAGACCTTCAGTTCTAGTCCATGATATAGGTGTTTCATGTTGTAAAGGTATATGCCTATAAACAGATCCAATTTTGATGAACAGGTTGGCATTTTCCAATTAGTTTGCTTAAAGTATTCTTTGCAGACAGTAGTTTCCATCAGAGTTCTATTGTTGAGTCAAATGTCTGCTGCTGTAATTGCCATACCAAGATTTAAATGATGCAAACTTGATCTGCACTGTTTTACATCTTCTTATTGCAAGTAATGATTAGTATGTCTGTCTCCAAACTGCCTATATCCAAATAACCTCAAAGAAATGACCCTGGCCAATCAGACAGTTAATAGCAATTCCATTTCCTTTCAGTATCAAAATCTCTACTAAATACTGTGGCCTTTTCTGGTGTAAAGTAAGTTTATTAAAGTTGCCTGTGGCACTTAGTGTCATCTACTACATACTTAAGTATGTCTGTATGTAGTCTACCAGGCTAGTATCCTGAAGTTTTGTGAAGCTGGCAGTGCAAAGCTGTGGTATCTGCTAAGCCCACTTCTACTTTCTGAGTCAAATCAGTCTCTTCAGTGTGCTACTTCGTGAGGTCCAACAGTCAAATCCTTCTACGGGGGATGGGGATCTCTTTAAATGATCTGCCTTTTTTGTCTAATGGCCAGTTGGCAATGTTCTCAGCCTGGATTGACCTCTGCAGTTCTGTGGTGGTGTAACAAAAGCAAAAGACTGGGAAAAGCTATGACCTAACCCAGCAGTGTGCCCTGGCAGCCAGGAGGGCCAACCATGTCGTGGGGTGCATCAGGCACAGCATCACCAGCCAGTTGAGGGAGGTGATTGTCCTGCTCTGTTTTGGCTCAGCCCGAGTCCTGTGTGCATTTTTGGGCACCACAACGTAAGAAACATGTTAAGCTGTTAGAGAGCATCCAGAGGGGGGCTGTGAAGATGGTGAAGGGCCTTGAGGGGAAGCTGTATGAGGAGTGGCTGAGGTCTCTTAGCTTCAGCCTGGAGGAGACTGAGGGGAGACCTCACTGCAGTGTACAACTTCTCATGATGGAAAGAGGAGAGGCAGACCCTGATCTCTTCTCTCTGGTGACCAGTGACCGACCCAAGGGAATGGCCTGAAGTTGCGTCAGAGGAAGTTTAGGTTGGATATCAGGAAAAGGTTTTTCATCCAGAGGGTGGTTGGGCCCTGGAACAGGCTCCCTAGGGATGTGGTCACAGTACCAAGCCTGACAGAGTTCAAGAAGCATCTGAACAATGCTCTCAGGCACATGGTGTGATTCTTGGGGTGTTCTGTGCGGGACCAGGAGATGGACTTTGATCCTTCGAGTCCCTTCAAACTCAGGATATTCTATGATTCCTAGTTCTACTGTTGACTTACTCTGTGGCTCTAGTCAAGCAGTTTGGCCTTCCTTGGACCACAGTGTTATTTGTGTATGAAACAGAAATTACTGTTCTTATTTATAAATTAGGATGGAGAAGAAGCAAACTGTAAGTTTTTAGGCTTTTCAAGGTGGAAGATACTTGAAAATTGAAACAGAAATTGTGGTCATAGTGTATAAATAATAGAAAACTTAGCCTGATACATAACGTGTCCATTTTTTCTTTTTTCTTTTTTTTTTTTTTTAATCTTTTTGAGTCCTTGAAAAGGTGATTGGACTTGTCAGATAACCTTAAATAGAAAGACAGGTTTCTTAAACAGCAGAAAATGAAATTAGCAGTGAGGCTGTCTGTTCTTTGGAACTGGGACTTCATGTACCTGGCGTGTCCTCTCATCTGTGAAAACATTTCCTGAGCTACTTTTGTAAATGGCCAGGCTGAAGAGCAACATTTCAGTATCATCTGTCTCTAAGGCACAGATTCCTTGCATCCGTTCTCTTCTGTTGGCCAAACCAGTTCTTGTTAATGCGAAAGAAATGACCTGTAGTGTCAGCTTAGTCTTGTGCACAAAGTCTACCTTAGTATTTCTGGTAGACTATAAACCACTTCTACAGCCATCAAAAGTTCTAATGTATTGCTATTAAATTTATCATCATAATTGTTTCAGTAAAGCTGAGGCTCTTCTTTGTTTAAATTCTTCATTGGCTGTATTGGCTTACTCATGCTTTATTTAATTTAGTTCTCTGCAAGAAATTGAAATCTGAAATGTGATTTAATAAACAGTGTCTGTGTGTACCCCTTTCTCCCTCTTTCAGCTCCCCAGCTTCTGTATTCCTGTTGCTGTATGCTTGTTGCTGACAACAGGCATCTTCCACTCAGCAGCTATCTTACGTGGTCTCCTAGAAACTGCATGAAAGCTATTTAAATTGTTTTTATTCCACTTCTCTCTGTGTCCTATTCTTCCCTCTCCACTATTTTCATATGATTTAATGAGACGTTACTTTGACAGCTCAGCATCCCTTTTCTCTAGCCTACTCAGTGCCCTGCAAATCACTCTGTCACTAAGTGTTGTATGTGTGCACAGCATATGCTGTTAATGGCAGCATAAATAGCCTCCAAGTGCCTGGTGGATTCCAGAAGAAAGGTTCTCATAACTTAAGTGTGGGAAACCTCTTATCAGTGGATCTTGTTAATACAATAATGTTGAGAAGTGAGTCAGTAACCTTGTGGTTTTCCCTGAGGGTCTTTGCACATAGGATGGGGCAACAATAGTTTTATCATTGCCTGGGCACAGTAACTGTAAGTAAAGTGCATCATCCAAATGTAAAGATATTTCTGCATGAAAGGTCAGTGGGAAGCCTCTGTCAGAAAATACATCTTGGTCAATTACCAGTGAATGTGTTTTATTCTAGCAATAGAGGTTTGTACTGTGTATCTTGTTACCTGGCTGAAGTGGCATACATTTGTCACTGTTTTTATACTAGTTAGGCATGTATGAAATTGTGGGAAAGAATGTATGTTCTTTTACTAGGTATTTTTCATTTTGAGGGGCAAATACATTAACATAAAGATGCAGACAGTTGTTCTTAAGTGTTGTGGTTTAACCCCAGCCAGCAACCAAGGCCAACGCAGCTTCTCACTCACTCCCCCACCACTGGACTCGCAGAGAGAACTGGAAGGATAAAAGCTGAAAAACTCATGTGTTGGGATAAAGACAGTTTAATAGGGAAAGCAAAAGCTCTGCACACAAGCAAAGTGAAACAAGGAATTAATTTACTGCTTCCCAAGGGCAGACTGGTGTTCACCCATCTCTAGGAGAGCAGGGCCCCATCGCACGTAAGGCTTACTTGGGAAGATGAATGCCATCAATGCTGAGCATGATGCTGTATGGTCTGGAATATCCCTTTGGTCAGTTTGAGTCACCTGCCCCAGCTTTGTCTCTTCCCAGTTTCCCATGCACCCCCAAGTCTCCTCACCACTGTGGCAGTATGAAAAGCAGCAAAGTCCTTGGCTCTGTGTAAGCCCTGCTCAGCAGTAACAAAAACATCACTATATTATCAACCTTGTGTTCAGCACAAACCCAAAACACAGCCCCATACCAGCCATGATGAAGAAAATTAACTCTACCCTGGCCAAAAGCAGCACAATCAGGCTTGTAGTTATCAGTCCTGTTTGAAAGCTGAAGAAGAAAGAGGTACTTACTTGCTCCTAATGGACTAAAAAAGAGTCAAGCAAGTCTCACTTTTACATATAGCTGCAGTCTGAAGTACTAAATAAGAATGAGCAGTGCAGTAAATCCAGGTCAGGAGTGAAATTGAATCAATATATCAGTGTGTTAACAATGATGATATCTTGAACTGCTAAACTATCAGAGTATTATAGCAGGCAATTAAATCATAAGGTCAGTACATGAGGCTGTTAATTCTGCCTCAGAACTGAGTGAAATGCCCAGTTAACATTTCATAAACATCTGTAGTCTCAGCCTGGCTGCCTGCCTTGATTTCAGCTGTTTGTGAACAATTTGAGCCACTACTTTGATTACCACTATGATTGCACAATTGCATCAATCTGGCTTCTTCTGGACTGATCATTTTGATTCACAAAACCAATCTGATTGTCAAGTTTTTTTTCAAGGCTGTTTATGAACTTAAGAATGAGCTGTAAAGTGAAGGGGGTTGTGTCAGTTTGCTTGCCCTCTAAGATGGTATTCTAGGAGAAAATCTTCATCTAATTAGAAACTGGGTGGAATTCTAGAGGAATTATTATAGAGAATGGTTTTGCATTAGTAGGTGCACGTGTAATTCTGTCCCTCTTTTGTTTTCTGAACATGGTGAAGACCAGTGCATGTTCCTTATTAATATGTAGGATTATTAAGCTACTGTGATACATTTCTTTGGCGTATTGTGGGGAATCTGTCATCTTTCTATCCATCTGACACACTGGTTTCAGTTTTTACCCAAAGTATGCAATACTCAGTAGGGTATGCCTGCTCTAAAAAGTTTATGTGGCTTTATATTTTTCGATCTTGTATTATGAAAAATTAATGTATTTTCCTAGATAGTATCTACAAATAAGTATTCTTTATATAAAATATCTATTTTGCATATAATGCTAAAAATTTGGCCATGACATTTCTGTGAATTGAGAGAGGGTCTTAGCATATGGGATTGTTACATGTGTATTGGAATATTATTTGAGCAGAGAGAACAGATTTATAGTGTTGAACTATAACTAATTTTATTTCCTAGCAACTGAGACCTCATTTTTTGAATAAGTGAGGCATTCACCTAAATTCCTGTTCATCCATTTAAGATTCTAAGTAACTGGTAATGTTGTTCACCTCTACAGTTTTTACCTTTCTAAAACTAAAATTTTATTGTAAAGGTATAATGAAAATAACACAGGTTCTGTCCTGTGCAGAAGTTCAAAGCTAAGACTGTTGTTTCTTTCCTCTTTACCCATCCTCCCAACTTCTATGGACATTTGTATGTGGTGGTGATGTGTTCTGGCTTTTAGTCTTTTATTAGTTTGTTTTCCCCTAAAAAGGGGAAAAGTCTCCTCTATATCTCTTGAATACAAAAGTGGAATAATTCTAGTTAATTACGTGAAGTTATCCTCTATGGTTAAGCCAGACATTTGTATGTATTCAATACTTGAAAGTGTGATTGTATAAAGTGCCCAGTACCTCTCTCTCACCCCTCCAAAAGCCAAAGAAGAAACCCCCAAGATTTAATACAATGTTAGTACAATATGTTAAAGTTAGGCCTCCCTCTGGGAAATGCAAATTGAGACTGCAAGTTTGGTTTTGTGTTTTTTATAGCTTGGGAATCTTACTGTTTCTGTTGTTGCAGTATTTTGTTCCTAGATCTTGAGGGTTGGTTTTTTTGCTCAAAATATTAGACTTAATTGATTGGAAAAGTGGGTAAATTCTTCCAGTGTATGGATCTTGTACTTTTACATTGAAAAAGGGAGAAAAACACGTTTACTAAGTTTGAATTTTGCCTAAAAATCTCCTTTACATTATGTAAAGAAATCTTTCTCCTGTGAGTTCTGCAGATGTTTAAAAGATTGTGATTATCTGAACCCAGCTGTAATTGAAATACAGTTTGGTCACTGGTTTAAGCTTAACATGTGTCCGCACAGCTACTGAAGATGTTCCTGCGTTCAGGTCTGTTGCACATTACCAGTTTCACCCCACTGCATGGCCATGTGTTTTTGGGTCCCAGCACAAAAGCTGCCAAGTACCCGCAGCGATGTAATGCCTCTGTCTGGAGAAAGTGTGGATGTAACCGCAGTGAGTGAATGTTCACATAATTCCCATGGACTATATGGACTGAAGGATGGATTGTCCAGCTGAGTAGAACCTATAGCATGTGTGTGAACCTGTATGGAACATAAGGACAGGCTTTGGGTCCCATATGTGCTGTGGAACTTGCCTGGCTTCCTCGTTGTTTTAGCGAGGAAGAGAGATGCAGCTGCAGGCGTCATTAAAAACCTCTTTTGTGATAGTATACAGGAGGTCAGCTCTTGATGTTCATGTTTCTAGCAACTTCAGTGATTAAGATTGTGAGGAAAGCACAGGGATCTTGGCTTTCAAACTTACTCCTCCTGGGTCTGATCCAAATAGCATTAATATGACATGAGACGTTTTGTTGGTATTTGATTAACTGGGAAGCTTGTTCTTGTGTTGTGTGACACATTGTAAGTTAACCACCCGGCATGCCGACATGTGCGATTAAAAACACTTAAAACTAAATTGCGGAGCCGGCTGCCAAGCGTGCCGCGGGGAGAGGCTGGAGCTGCCTTCCCTGCAGGACTCCTCTGGGACAGGCTGCTCACCCGATCTTGCGTCGGCAACTTCACAGTTCACTCTTGTACGATCGACTGCTTGTTTTTAAACATTGTCTTCAGCTGTCTCGTCCAGTTAAAACACTCCTGACAAAATAGGGCAACTTAGAGCCGCATTGTTCAAGGAGACAGCCCTCGGTGGTGGGCGCTGTTCTTCGGGGTCGTCGGGACCTCTGAGCAGCGTGGCGTTCTTGCCGTCCGGAATGGGAATGCTGTGCAGCCACGGGATTTTCCATTCCCCGCGTCCCCGGAGCTGCGGCCTGCCCAGCAGGGGGCTGCCGAGGGCCGGCCGAGCCCTCCGCCCGCCTGCCCGGCGCGGGCGAGGGGAGCAGCGGGGCGGCCGCTTTCATCCTTTCACAAGATTACATGTGCGGCTTTCTCGAGTTTAAATTCCAGGACAGCAAGACTGTGTCCGGACTTATTTAACTAATTAATTTCACAAATAAGACTTGGAGAGTTAGAAAAGCTTATTTTCCCTCTAGTTCCCTTCTCATTCTCTTATCTGCAATGTTTTTAACCTTCCCTCTCTTGGCAGGGTCCATTCTGTGGAAACAATTCCATGTTTCCCAGTCAGCAGCAGGATGTGTTTAAAGGTAGTGTTACCCAGACAGGGAGCTGGGTTTGTGGGTACTAAACATCCAAAGGAGTGAAAGATGTGGCATGCACAATAGCTGCTGAAGTCCTGCTACCCCTTAGCTTTATTTTCAGACCTGAAATGCACTTCACTCTTCAGTGTTAACAAAAAACCTTCTGCTGATTCGGTGGGCACTTTCAATCCCCCTTAAAGCAAAATGTGCCCTCTGACCTGGGCACAGATGTGCAATGCTTGTGAAAACTCACAGATCCTCTTGACTGGAACTGCTGACCTTTGTCCTGTAGTGCAGTGGTGTTGGGCCCCTGTTAGCTCCTCCTGGGAGGGGCAGTGCTGGGAGAGGTGCGGGAAGGGCACTCTTCACACTTGACAGGGTGGGCAGGGGTTGCGTCAGCACAAGGTGCCTGTGGCTGTGGCAGGGCAGTCCTTGTCAGCTCTGCAGCTGAACACTTTCCTTCCAGTTTGTGTGCAGATTTGTTCCTGAAGCAGAGTAGTTCCTTAATTGATTATTGACTCTGTTAGAAAGTATTTTGGTGAAGGGCTAAGCAGGCCTTGTATAAAGCTATCTTGTTCTTCTTCACCACCAGTATCTGCTTTCTTTTCATTTGAGGCAAATGCCAGGGGAAAAAAATACCTTTAAATGTACCTGCTAATTCTTGAGTTGAGATTTTAGGCCTTTTGTTTGTAATGATTTTTTTTTCCCCAGAGGAACAAATTTTATGCTTGCAGATCAAGAACTGGCTAGAGTAGAGGGAAAACAGCAGCAGCAAGTGAACTGCTGGGAGGGGACACACACACACATGCACACATATTTTCCTGCTGCTGTCTTGAATTACAGCCAAACCCAGAAATCTATAAAGACACTCAAAATGTGGAACAAATAAGACTGTTTCCAAATAGTTGGAGTCTCCATGACATACCAGCAGTTCTTTTAAATGTCCTGTGAATTTTTAGTAGCTTCTAGCTAAAACGTGTTTTCAGAGTGCGGTAGCAGAGTGTTTTTTCACCTGACTTCTTCCTGCAGCACAAAAAAATTCAAGACTTCAGATGGAGATAAAGAGGGTTCTGCAAGGACAGCTTGGAAAAAATATTCTAACAGCCTCTCAGAAGGACCTATTTGGAGTCCATTAGTAGTCACAGGTTTGATTTGGAATCATGAGAAAGCTTTTAGTTCAGAGAAGTCAGCCATCCCCTGCCCTCAGTTTGTCCTGAACAAGCTCTTGTTCTCAGATGATCACTTGAACTACATTGCTTCTCTCTGCCACACTGGAAAATGGAACTGTGAATAATGAGTTGACAGCAAAGCAAATCTTTAACTTTTCTTGGAGTACCTAGGATATTTTTTGGCCACTACAACTGATAAATAGGGAGAGGGTAGTTTTTGAATTGCACAGCAACTTTTAACTGCAGATTTAGCTCTTGTTGCTAAAACTTGTCATCACAATTTTCCTTTCGGACATCCAGCCCTTCACATTTAGAAATCCATCACTTGTCAGACAGCTAGGAGTCTCAGAGTCTTTAAAGGGTGGGTTTGAAGGATGTGAGCATCACCCCATGTATTTTTCCATTTTAAGTGCTGAGTTTGGAATGGACTATTTGAGCTTAAAGCTGTCTTCATTGTAACAAGATACCTTACTTGGCTAGAGAAAACAATGTGATGTTAAAAGGTAAAGCAATAAATATGTACACAGCTGAGTGACTTTAGGGAAAGGAGGGAGGAAATACAGGAAGGGAAGAAAGAGGTAGGTAAACTGACTCTGGTGAAGATCTTGACAGGAATGTAATAACCTTAAATGAGATTTGTCCCCAGCAGACACTGAAGACATCCTGACCTTTTTTAACTCTGATTTATTCATCATGGGAATGGATTTTGTACCTCATCCACTCTGTGACTGATGGGCAGGAGTAATTTTTCTCTCAATACAGAAGAGTACACTGTGGTAGACTCAATTTGCCACACTGACGGGAGCAGAATGCCATCAGCCACAGAGCTGGCTTAAGAAATATTTTCCTTTTCAGTCTTGCACTCTTCACATGTGCCTGATGTATGTGTTAAAGTAGGATGGGGGGAGGGCTACTTAATTCTATGAAACTTGTGTCATGAATTTCCTCTACTGGCTGAAATCTTCTCAGATCACATGGAAAATGAGTATCTCTGGCTTTACTTGATAGAATTCAGAGAAGGAAAAAAAAGCAGTAAAGAAGATTTCACACACACCCCCAATCCAACTTATGCTCTTTCTCCCATAGCATAATTTAATGGATCTTTTGCTTGCAAATATGCTGCTTCTCTCTGTAGTTTCTTTCATTAACATGATCCACCACTGCTAAATTTGCTTTGTAGGAGTGTCTTGTCACGCGGATGTCATTGAAAGTAGTAATGGCCAGCCCTTTAGAAGGACAGTTATCTTTTGTTTCAAAATACTGCAGACAGATCAGTTTTCACAACTGCTTTTTCCTGTGGGTGGCTTTGGGGGTAGAACAGGAAATATAGGAAGGGAAGAATGAGATAGTTGAACCAGTGCTAAAGAATGCAACATTGGCATTGTCAGCTTATTGTATTTCAAAATATGCAAACACAATGAAGTCTGGTGTCAGTGGATATCAGAACAAAAAAAACCAACAAAACCCGTAGAACTCTGATGCTGGGGAAGAGGAGTAGAGCAGCTGTAGTGAAAAATTGTAAGAGGGGTTCTAAGCCTAAAGGGTTCTTCGGGCATAAATGAACTACTCCTTGGCTCTGGTCACTAAACAGTTGCCATATTAGCAGAGTATTCCAGGGTCATCCATTGTGCGTTGTGCTGTCTGTTGGAGCATATAGGCAGGTTCATGTGAGGACAGGTGGTGATAGTGCTTCCCCTCTGCAGTTCTTTGCTACTGACCAAAAATGTGTTCAGGAAATAACCAAATTATGCATCAGGTAGTGATGGCTGAGCATCCATGAATACAGGAGGAGAGAGGGGTGAGAAAGACAAGTGTGAGGATACTGGCATCAGTAGAGCACCGTATTTTTCCGTTCTGACCGTACCAGCTTACATGCTGGCCTGTGGTTTCAATGCACAAATGCTTTGAAAGCTGTTACACAAACCATTTCTGCCAATGCAATCTTGCTGTTTGAGCACTTCTTCCTGCAAGCAGGTGAAGCCCACATAAGGTGGGTTGCCCCTATTAAATGCTATAGTGTTTTTCAGAGAATCCTTCTGAAATTCCCAGTGAAAGGGAGGCATCTCTAAACCATAGTTTCTTCTGCTGCATTAACATTCTTGTAGGCTTTCCAGAGAACTTCTGGCTCTGCTGAGGTAGACTCTGCATCTTCGTGTTGTTTTTCCCCAGCTTTATTTGCTAAAAGCTTGAAGTCCATTACTGTGTCTCTTTCTAGACCTGTTCTACTGGAGATTTTAGTCGATACTAAATGTTGTGCTGCAGACCAAAGCAAACACGCAGCGTTATTGCCTGCGATACCAATTCACTTTATGAGGTTCAGGAGCGCTGCCAGAATGTCATTCAGATGGAGAAAATCGTGGGGCAGAAACCTGCAGGAATTCAAGGGTTTTTTAAAGGCTTGCGTGGCTGGGCAGCAAGTCATTGTTTCGCTGATACGTTTGGAGTTCTGTAGCTGGCTCATTTGGGATTTGCTTGCTGTCTCAGCTTTTTCAAAAGAGGGAGGTGTAAACCTGTTACACAAAACCTGTGGTATTTGCCAAAGTTAGCCTGCTTTTTGTGGAAGGTTCGCAAAGTAGAGGCATATTGGTGGTGGTTTAAGAAATTGAATTGAATAATATGTTGATTTTTTTTTTTTCCTCTAACTCTCTTTTGAAGGTTACAAATGGTGACTTCACAGGACTCTGGCCTGATCGGTTGCAGCGGACACTTCAATGATTATAACTTAGTACTAAGTCAGTATGAGCAAATGGGTCAAGTTGTCAGCTTGAAACAAAACCTTTGTGTTGCCTTTCTCATTTCTAAGGATTCTTCTCTAATGACACATATGTTAAATGTAACTAATAATCTCTGAAAAAGACATTTTATTGTTCTATTTATCTCACCAAATCAAAGCTGTTAATTTCATTTTTCAATTAACAATTTCAAATTTGTTAATTAACAAATATGTTAATTTCACAGGACTCTCCTAAGTCTCAGCTGTGTCTTCTGAGGTTGGCTGCTCCCTATCAATGTCTGCTGTGCTATTACTAAAAATAGAAAACTTTGCCATACTAGGAAATGAGTATAGGAATGACATCAAGTATACTGAACTCCATATTGAAATTAAGGGAGGTCTTGTGTGTGGTTTGGTTTTTTTTTTAATTCATACATAATTATAAGTGAGCTTCCTTTTATCTGTCTAAATAAACCATTGTAGAATATGAAAATTCTACCACTGAATTTTGCATTTGCCTATTACATGATAAACAGTGCCTTGATATTTGACAGCTGTATGATAAAAGCCTTGGTATTTGCAGGAGAAGAATGAGAATGCTTGCCAGGATAGGATGGTTTAATTTCTTCACACTACTTGCTGCTACTGGACTTCTGACTTTTTTCCCCCCCCCCTTTATCTTTAGCAATTCTTTCTTTCTTTCACTTTGAAAAGATAATCTACCACTGCCTCTTTGCTTTCATGACTGTTTGCTGCTGACCTTTAACAAGCCCTGTAAATGTTAAACCAGGTTGTAGGATTTGTACACCTCTAACAAATAAGGAAGTTATAGAGCTGGTAAATGTACCAGTATCAGAGAAGCTTTTTTAATTGTGTAAACCCAAAAAAGAATGGCTCTAAGGGGGCAAAAGGGATAGCCATTACAGAAATGTTCTTTCCCAAAGGGCTGTTGCCTTTTTGAGAGTTTCCCTATAATACCAGTTCTACTTTTCATTTCCCTCTTCTCCCATAAAGTGTTTGCTGATATGCTTCATGCACTAGAACAACAACTGTCGCTCTGAATTGTTACCACCAGCTTTACCCTCCAGACCAGAACCGTTGATACCGTTTGCGTTGATTGCTCTCCCCAGTCCCTTCACCTTCTCCTTATTTCTGTCTATATGGAACTCATGGTAAAGCTGAGACATACTGTGAGGCACTAAAGTAGCACTCTTGGGGGTTTTTTTAATGTTTAATATGTTTGGATATTTAACTTCACGCCTGACATTAAATTTAATAAGTTCAAGAATTCTTTTTAAAAATGTCCTTAATTGAACAATTTCATGCTGCTATTCAAATACGGCTTTCCAGTCTCTCTGTGAAATGTATCAATGCTGTTGCTTAGCTTGTGCACTAAAACCATAATGACCTGAGTGACAGTGTCCAAAGTGCTGTGATGTTCCCAAAGCTTAGAATTCATTTTAGTTTGGAGGGTGAAAATCTATGTGTAATCAAACGAGTGATTTTGGTGTTAACAAGATGCCAAGTGCTCTAGTATTTCCAGCTGATTGTGGATAGTAAGTGCATTGTTAATGGAATGCTGACACCTCTTCCATGCTTTTCCTTCTCAGAGGGCTTAAATAATCTTTTGAAATAACCTTGGGAATTTTAATCCTTACTAAGTACAGCATTTTTTCTTCAGTTTGCCTCATTTTGTTAGCTGTACAGTTATTTTCTTGCAGTTGCTGCATGAGAGATAATTACATCTAGATGCCTGAAAGTGATAACCTGGTATTGTTTCTCATTAAAACAGAAAAGAATATCGTGTTTGTGGGTTCCTACCGAAAAACTCCTAAGCACTGGCATGGCTCTGCCCAAGCGCCTGTGTGGGATCCAGCTCCCAAATATAACAAAAAAGTATTTTTCTGAGGTTTTTTTCTTCTCTTAAAATGACTGTGCTTAATCTGCTGTCTTCTGTAGCCTAAATGTTTTGGGGGCCACTTGTGTAAGACTGGCTAAAAATTTAGCCTTGCAAGGACTGCTTGTCTGTGTGCTAATAGTTTCCAACCTACCTACCATATTTAAGGAAATCTGAAATACATTCTATTGTGTAGCACCTATAAGGCATACAGGATTTTGGAAGAGTAGTCTCAGTGAAGTGAAGGCTTCCTTCTTGCAGCCCATCAGTCAGAATTTTTAACTGGAATATAATGGGCTGGGTCACAACTGCAGTTTTTGGGGTTTGTGTGTTTGTGTCATGGGACAGACAGCTTAATTTTCAGTTTTGCCGTTCATTCTTCAAGTACCAAGCTACTTCTCTGGGTCTGAATGATCCCCTCCGTATGGTACTGGGCTTGACAGTCTCAAACTGACATATGCTACAAAACAACCATCTAGCTTAATTTTTAACTTGTCAAAGAAATAAATTATTTCTTTGTTATTTTATTGGTTCCCCTCAAGCTGTTAAAATAGAAACCTGTTTGGATGGATTATGATCTAAAAGATCATATTTTAGGGAAGAGGTCAGCCCTTTCTCCCAGGCAACTAGTGATAGGGCAAGAGAAAATTACTTCCAGCTGCACGAGGAGAGGTTCAGGTTGAACATCAGGAAAAGTTTCTTCACTGGAAGGGTGTTTAAGCATAGGAATGGGCTGCCCAGACAGGTGATGAAGTCACCATCCCTGGAAATGTTCAAGAAATGTGGCACTTAGTGCTATGGTTTAGTTGACCTGGTGGTGTTCAGTCAAAGGTTGGACTCAATGATCTTGGAGGTCTTTTACAACATGAATTATTTCTAACATGGCATCCTGCCGAGTCCTAGAGATAGCAGTGCAATCATTTATCATTTAAAACCCAACCAACCCCCCTCTAATCTGCTCTTTTGTTAGTGGCCAGTATGCAGTGCAAGTATGTAATAAATTTTTTATCTTACCTTGTATTATAAAATTTTCAGGTAGGCAAAACTAGTCTAAGTACACATTAGTCAATAATGAACTCAAAAGGGTAGGTCTACGTAAGGAGATGCTGACCTTTATTTCAATACCTATGGGCACACTGTTAGCAGCAGGCCTTTAACTTCTGTTCACAAACTTCTGTTGCTCTTGCAACCTAGTGGGAGCATTTTGATACAATCCTTTCATTTTACCATAGGTTACGAGGAGGGGAAAGGGGCTGGAGAAATTTTCCTGAGCATACTCTCTCTAGTGCACATACAACCTTTCTGATCTTCTTCAAGAACTCTTGATATTTTTTCTTGTGTTTGGAAGACTATGTGGATGCTTACTCTTTGGTGGAAATAAACAAGTTTAAGCTGAAACTGGTCTCGTTTCTCCAATGAAAGATGTGAAAATGTCCTGAGAGGATTTTACAACTAATGTTGAAAAGAGAAATTTCTACTTGACCAAAGTTATGTTTCCGGTGGAACCCAAGAGATGTGAATTCTGTCATCAAGCCTCTGCATATAATTAGAAAGATAGTGAATTGGGAGGCTAAGGTTCATTTGATCCCTTGGATTTGATCCATGTTTTACTCTTCTGTGCATGCTTTTTCAGTGTCTGCAACTTTTGATTTAACAAATGTAATCTAGTGCATGTAAAAAAACCCACAAAACAAACAACTGTGTTGCTACTGATGTTATATTTTAATTGGACTGTTGTATAGCTTAGAGGATGGGCCACAAAGGAACAGCCAATTACTCTGTCTGTCTAAAAGCCTTTTCATTACAGAATACTGATTAAGATTGTATAGTTTCATATTGTTTCATGTTATTGATTTCCACCAACCCCAAGTCAATGGTTCATTAATTGACAATTACCTTTTTTCACCATTTTTCAGAAAATTGATGTGAGCAACTTGAGGTGTTAAGTTCAATTTCAGCTAGATATCAGTGTGCCTGTTTAATCTCTAACAAGACCCATTAGGCTCCATGTTTTAATTTTACACAGGCCATAAAGGTATCTCCACAGGGAGGCTATGACCCTCTCATTTTAAGGAGAGCAAAGATACTCTTTACAGAAATAATAGGGAATATCTGTGGAAGGGCCCATCTGTGCTGACAGGAAGAAATCGATATTTTGCATATCACAGATGCTACAGTAAAATTGGGGGCCATTGACATGTACCAACTTACTTGAGTTGTACCTTTCATTTGTTTCACTGTGGGTGTCTTGGAGTTTTTGGATACAAGAAGTGTAATCTTTGTTTTACAGAGGTGAGAATATTTGAAAGCTAAAGCGCAAAGCTAATTCTTTTTTGGGGAGGAACCTTGTGTATAAAACTTCATTTTGTAAGATAAATACTGCCTTTGTTCAGGACTCTTAATTTCCCCAAAATAGTTGGTTGCCTGTGTTTTGTATAGCTGTCAGCCTCTGATCAACAGTATGTTACATCTATTCTCCCAGCACCTTCATCTAGCTCATTTAGTGCCACTAGTTAGTCCTTCAAGTTCCATATCCTACAGGACAAGACAACACTGTTCCTGAATTTCAGTCCTTATGGAAGTGGCAAGACAGAGCTTGAGGACATCAGCATGCTGATAGTGCCACAACCGCATCTCTTCATGAACTTTCCCAGCAGTCCTCAATCACAGTGAGATGCTTCGCTATGGTCAGGAGAGATGCAAAGGAGCAATTGGCACAACCACCCCTTGTGTTTAATCAGAACAACAAAAATGGAACTGCTTGAGAGCAGTGCTACCTATTCTGGCCTCTCTGTGTCAGCAGGACTTCATAATGGTGAATGGTATCATTGTGCTTACTGCTTGTTCAAGCAAAGAACAAAAGTTGTCAATGCTGTGATGCTTTAGTTGGTGTGTCTTGGTCTCATGTAGGGGCTCAGTGCTAGGAAGTTATGTAAAGGTTATACATTTGCCAATTCTCAAAATAATTGTTTTTCCCAGTCCTTGTCATCTTGTGTGCTTCTGTGTCCGACTGTACTCCACTTGCATGCTCTTGTGAAAAGCATGGTGAGTTGCACTTGCCTTGGAAAGTTTTGTCTCTGGCTGTTCCCTGAGCTGCTCCCCTACGTGACACACAGTAAGAGTGAGGAGATCCTGCAACTACTCATCAGTGTGAGTTGGAAGGAAATTTGCTTGTCAGTATAAATGAACTCACGTTTGGCTCATGCAGTGCCATGTGTCTGCCATTGATACAAAACCTCCTGCCTCTTACAAGACAAATTCAGAAGGCAAAGGGTAACCTATGCTTACTTGGTTGCAAGTAAAGGTCAGGCCAAAGGTCAGGAAGTTGATTCCGAGTGTATAGAGAGATGAAAAACTTTGTATTATTATTTTCAGAGATGTACCAGGAACTTCATTCAGTTTCATAAAAATGATTAGTTAGAGACAGTCTCCCAGTGCCCTCCCCAGCCATTACTATTGTGTGTTGTTCCACAGAACTCATCTTTCTGTCATCTTGTTTTAGTTCTGATTCAGTGGGTAACCTCAGTGACTCAAAATTAGAAGATGATCTTCAGAGAGTTTCCTGGGGAGCTTGTGTTAATTTAGATTAAAGTAGTCTTCAGAATGTCTTGGGTACTGTCCAAGTAGAGACTATAATCCCTCTTTCCCAAAGGTTATTAATTCATTGATTATTAATTGTATCAATGTTATCCTTAAGAACTTGTGACTGGGACACAAGGACTTCACGTTTTAGAACTGCTTCTCTTTGTTCTTCATACTTTCCATTTTTTTCCTGATGTGGATTTTAATGAGAGATCATTATAATTTTACTTTGAAATAATATTTTGTTTTGGTACCACTAAGTATATAGCTGTAAATATCTGCGGGTTTGTTTTATTCAGTTATTCTCTCTAAGAACAAAGGAGATTTATGGTTCAATTACAGACACTTCGATCTTTAATGAGTTGTGATAGAGGAGATTGTAGCAATTTTCATTGAGCCAGAATTTGTTACCACAGTTTTCTGAAGAAACAGTTACAGCATTTTTCATGCTGATGAGTTTAAATATTAATTTCAGCTTCTCTTCAGGTTAAATAGTCAATCCATTTGAAGTTGATTTCAAAAATTCTGCTGACTTGAAAAGCATCAGTATTTTACCCTTCGTTTCCACTCTTCCACCTTAGAAAAATATTACTTTGCCTTTAGGTATTGCATCGGGCAAAAGCCTGTTTTTGAGATTACTGCACATTGATTACATTCATGCAGCCATATACCCACGTTGGTTTCCCACAGCATCACTTTTATTTCTTGTCTTGACCTGGTTTAGAACTGGATCTCTCCTGTGCTTCATTTCAGGATGAGATAATGTTAAGGAAGAAGTGGTTGGGTTGGGTTTTTTTGTTTGTTTGTGTGCTTTACTTGCTTTTTCCCAGAGGAGAAGGATCTGTTTTTAACATTTCCTCCCCCTGTCTCATCCCTCCCCTTACCTTATTTGGTTCTACTTCCTTAGTGGGTTTGCAAGGGTAACAGATACAATGAACTGCAAGCTTTTTGAGGTTTGCACTGGACGAATTTGAAGCTTGGTAGGTCTCTTTTTTTTTTTTTCTATAAGCCATTGACACAAACTGAATTGATATGAAGCCTCAGGCCTTCCACTGCTGAATTTGTCTAGAGCATGAAGAATCTCATTATTACAGAGTGCACTTGAAGCTTGAAGTACAGAGAGGATGATGACTACATTGATAGTTAACTGCTGCACCCTATGAGTCAGTGTCATCAGTGCATTTAATGTCGAGGCTTGTGCCAGCATTCGCATTCATGTGCTTGAGTGATGGCAGACAATAATGACTCATGCTTCATTTACTGGTGTCCTATCACTTTTTCTTTGGCTTCATGGACTTTTCGTGTAATCTCAAAGAGCAATTACTGGGAAAGAATGAAGTCTCTATGCATGAATAAGGGTCAGAGAACTCAAAGGAACTCTGAACATTGTTTTACCAAAGAAAACAGGATGTTCTTCTTTCTTCAGTTTTCCTGGTTTGTGTCATGTTTTCTGATTTTTGTCAGAGTAGTTTAAGATCCCATGTTGCAGGTTTAGCCCCAGAAATTCATACAGTAGGTGGTTGTGCTTATTTGTCCACTTCTTGGTTGAAAAGTAATGTAGATGTGGTTGCTCATTATTACTTAAAGAAATACTGCTTTAATAGATTTATTAATTATTTATTATCTAAATTGAGAACTTCTGAAAAATACTAGGCAAAAGACACCTGGCACTTGCTGTCCTGCCTCTTCTGTATTCCCTATTTTCCCTCCTGGCAGAAGCAATGCAGAGCAATGTAGTTGGTGGCACAGCCACGTGACTGTAAGGCGACCAAACCAGGGTCTGTTCTAAAGCTGCTTCTCCATGCAACATCAGGTGGTTTGAAAGTTACAAACGATTGACCACCTTGATGTATTTCTCAAAGAGCTGTAAGGTAAGAGGCATCTGCAGCTATTCAATATGGAATATTGCAAAAAGGAAATTTTAGGTCATATTCGGAAATGAGAAAATATTTTCTGGCATGACTAGTCAAACATCTGTGAGAGCTCTGGGATTCTTGTTTGACTCAAGTCAGATGTGTGGTGTTTTGCATTCTGTTGTGTGTATGAACAACTAAAATTGTTTTCTCATTTGTGGGACTTAGAACTGTAAACTCATCTATCTATATAAGCGGAAGTAAAAAGACATATTAGAAAACATTGGGTGAGTAGCAGATATTCAAGTAAGCTTAGAGATGTTCGTGTTGGTTGCAGACCTGTTTCTTCCTTCAGTTGAGAAAGAAACTGAGGCCAAAGCAACTTACATGTAATGCGTGCACTGTAAAGCAGCTTTGCCTGTAGTCTCAAGAGGCTTGCAGAGCAATGGCTGTGATTCTTTAAAAATGAGGAAGCTGATATAAATATTAGTTCTCAAACAGTTCTTTCCCTGTAGAGATATTGAAAAGGAAAGCTTGGGAAACAGCTCCTTGCCACAGCAGCTGAGAATCAACAGTGTTACTTAGAAAGCAAGGATGAAGCTGTATGAGACGGCAGGATCTCCTTCTGACTGAGAAGCTCTTGGTATTCCTCAGCTGAAGAGTTGAAATCTCTGTTCCGGCTGTTTAGCCATATGCTGTATACACTTGCAGTACTCCTAGGGGAACTGATGCAAAGTTCCTGAATAAGTGCATAGCACATTAGCTGCCTCTCCTGCCATTGCAGACTGGTGCTTCTGAGGTGGTGCAACATTTGTCACATCAGTAGCCCTGACTACTGATAACTTGGTGGTGGCTTCTGCACCGTGTTACATTTCAGGGGGCATTGGTTTGAAATCTGTCCTTTTTAAAACACAGTTTTGGATCAGAACTTAATTATAGCCTGGCAGGTAATGATACCAGCTGGTGCTGGAAGACAGTAGGACACGCTGTAACCAGCCTGAGAGAGAACACTCACGGCGTTTCTTAGATCAGTAAGGCATGAGCTGGATTTGCAGTCTTAACTCTGCCACAAAATTGTGTTTTTCAGTATCTAGGCTACTCCTCTACACTGACAAGTTAGGAGCTCTACTCACCACCATTAGGGCTGTGCCCTGGCTGGATGCACACAGATGTACTGGGCTCTTTTTGAGGCAGTATTCCTAATTGCATATGTTGCCTTTGGAACAAGACTTTTTTCTCTGACTTTGTTATTTTACCCTTTTAGCCATCATTCTTTGTTTCAATTGATTTTAAAAATTAAAAGCAATTAGGAGGTTTTGATAAAAGATTGAGCATCAGATAAACTTGCTACCCATTAACAAAATCACTAGAAGACAGTGCTTCCTGTAGGGAGTTAAAGGGGATGTAAAGAAAGCAGGGTTGGAGTTTCTTCCCTGAATTATCATTATGCTGTGTAATGAAGCAGAAGCTTACACAGCCATGAACTAATTTGTTATGGCTCCTCATGAGGTCTGCAGTCCAGCTGGAGAGAGGTAAAGAGATGACACTAGTTTGTTAGGGAAGGGAAGGAAGAAGCTTTCTTTAATAAGTTATTTGAATTTTTTTATTATCTAATGCCAACTTTGTTCAAAAGGCATTTGGATTAAATCAGTTGTGGCTGATCTATAAATTGTTAGTGCTTATCTTCCCCCGTTTCACCCCCCACCTTTTTTTTGAACATCAAGAATGCTAAAAGAGAAGGTGGCTAAACACTGAGGAGTAATGCTGTTCACACATTGTGGTACTCTGTTACCAGCTTTAAGGGTAGGATACTGTTGGGTCTGTTTAAGTGAGAAAAATGTTTATCAGAAGTGTGCTGAGCTGTCCTTCGTTTTTGACTCCTTAATTTTTAACGTGTAATGATTCTGCTGAAAGCACTTCTCTTCCCATTTTTCTTAAGGCACTGCAAACTTCATTAATAAGAGCAGCACTGTTGTAAGGTGCAGTGTGTTGCTGATGTATTAAATAATATATATTTGAAAACTGCATTTAAAGTGATGGCTTGAAGTTATGTTTCCATGAGCGAGATGGAGGAACTGCTACTTTGTCCTTAATTCACCTTGTAATGTTACAGATTGCAAGAAATACAAGAACGGTATACAACGTTGTAAGTAATGCAAGAGCATTAGGAGAAAGTTGTTTTCTGCTTGTGTTTTTTGTCACATGTGATCTGTTGTTTATAACATAGATTGTAATGTCCTAATATTTTTTTATTAATGGATTCCAATTTGTCTTGCAATGAGAAATCTGATAAAATGCCCCTAAAGAATTTAACCCAGTAGTCTAGAAATCTCTAGAAATCTCTCTTAAACTTTTTTGAAACATGAGCAAGGGTTTCATCCTTGAAGCTGACAGCCTGGATGCAGAAAACAGGTCTTCACACAACTTCAGTGCACCAGGTACTTGAAGTTAGATTTCCTGCTTGATTGCTCACCTTTCTGTTAGATGAGGTCTGTGTACGTAGCCCTTTAACATAGGCAATATTCTGCTTTTTACAGATGAAAAGAGTATTTTTATTTTATTGTTTATCTTACTCCTTTTAGAGATCCTTCTTTAGGATTATGGAGTCCTTGACTCAGATTTCAACAGCAAAACAAGCATATGTGCTAGTGTGAATCACAGTTGCTACCAGCTTTGTTTGCAAGTGGTCCCAGAGTGCAGCTCTGTCTCTTACAATCTGGATTTTCTGGCATGGGGCTCATCTGCTTTCCCTTGATAGGGAACAGGGATTTTTTCTGAAGCCCTTTATCACTCAACACCTTTCCCTCCCCTGCATGAAGAGTAGCAAACCCAAGAGTGCAGAGCCAGTGTCTGTCATTTCTCCTTACCTTCCCAAGGACTTTTTGGAGAAAAAAAATTCCCAATCCCTGTATTGCAGCAAAGGGGATGGTACCTACGTGTCACTGCCAACATTTCTAGCTCTTTTTGCTATCTCTTTTAAAATGCTGGTGGTACTTAGGAACAACACTCTCAAATTCTAGGTATTTTTTACATACCTGGAGAATGCCACATAGTTCCTCTGGATTCCTCTGGCAATTTTAGATAGCCAGTGTCCTCTTGCAGGAAATAAATACTCAGAACTTCTGTACTTCTGTTTTGATTTTGAGTTTGTTGTAATGAGCTTGGACAAATTGACATCTAGAGAATATTCAAACAGTGGTGCTTGTTGAAACAGTACACGTTTGTCAAACAGTGATACAGCATTTATATGTTTTGAATCTGCTGGTGTACCTTGCCCCTTGCTCTTATATGGGAGATGATGGGGAGGAATGCTTTTGTTTGTCCATCAGGTGTGTTTGCCTGCCTGACTCCAGCAACCATGTCCACTGAAATTCAAGGCAAATTCTCAGTAACTGGTCAATTAATTCTGTGCAGAATGCCTAACTCCCCTGTTTGCTGAAACCTACAAATACTTTTTGAGCGGAAAAAACAAAGCAGAAACTCCCTGGTGAATAAAATGCCAAAAAGAAATCAAACACCAGCCCCAGCAAAGGTAGTGAGTGTTGCCTTGCAGCTGAATTCTGGTACTGTCTGGCAGGTGTTTAATGCTTAGAGTAAACTAACCAGTGGTTCAAAAAACCTGGAATTTTGGGTCATGAACAAAGTAAATGCATTTCTGCCTCCTAGAGTAGAAAGCCTTTAAACTGCTGAAGCGGGACATGGTCAGGAAGACTCTGAATTAATAATTTTGAGAGAAATGTGACTAACTTTTGAGCTCTCTTGCTATGGTGATATTGCTTCTTGAGTTTTATGAATCTGGTTGTTCTGAAAGATGGTATTGAGAGCAGCAGTAAAGAAGTGTCATTTCTGAATAAGTCTTCTCTACAGGGGACTGCCTTTCTGCTTTGCTGGTAGTGTGTAGAGCTTGTGCAACAACATGCTGTATGCACTTCTAGCTACAAAACCTTACATGTAAAAGCACATACAGAATGGTGGAAATAAATGCTTTGTTAGACTAAAGAAAAAATTATCTCAAAAGAAACAAATTACATTGAATATGCACAAAAATAAAGGGTAGTGACTGCTGCACAGGCAAAAGGAAGCAAATTATTCCATTGCATAAAACTATATTATGTGTGATTGGCAAAAAGGAGAAGGGAAAACCTTTTCCTTCTCTCACACAATAGCAATCCAGAACAACGATTCTTTTGTGTGATTAACTCTGATGCCAGGTTCCAAAAGTGAATCCACGTGGTTCCAAGTTGATAGATTTCCCCCACTTGTATTGTTGGCTGAACTAAATTTCCTCTCCGAGAGCTTGTTTGATTGCTCCTTTGGTCACTCCACATAGCAAGAGGATGCATCTCACAGTGTCTGTTTGGTGTTAACATACCATTTCAATTTCAGAATAATAAATCAATATGCTATTGCAACAGGTCAAGCATTGCTAGGCCATAATGTGCCTTGACATGTGAGAAGGGTTCTCAATTTAAAAGTTAAGCCTCACCATGGCTCAGATGTGTTGAAGGATAAATTAGGCAGGGAATGTTTTTAATGGTGTTCTTCTGAAGATCATCTGAAGGTATTTTGTTTAGTGTGTATACAGTTTAAAGATATAATTTTCATTTCTTCCTTCCCATCAGCTTTCCCCGTTCTGCTTGTAGAGTGACTCCCTTTAAAATCTAAATAGACAACTGTTAAACTGCCTGTCTTAAGCAGTGTGCTTAAATCTTAAGTAAAGGCTAGGATCTGATACTTTTAAGAACAACAGCTACTGCCATTTTGTTTTGCTGTAAGTGACTGTTCCTATGGCAGATAATAATGGGAAGTGCATCCTTTTTCCTTAAGCTGCATCAGACCAGCCTACTTCACTTCTTAAGTTGCTGAAAAACGTGGATTTGAGCTGGACTGTGAATTAAGGTGCAGGCGCACACACACACTGGCTGGGCTCTGTAATGGGGTTGTGACCTCTGAAAGTGATAACATTCCCACACCTATTTTCCTGGCGATTTTTTTTGGAAGGTACAACATTGCTTTCATAAGTCGCTTCATTTGTAGTGTGTCTTTGGATCGTGGAGTGGAATCATCAGTTTTAGTAGCCTAATGACAGAAGGATGCTGGCATTCCAATATGTTCTCAAAATAATACTCTTGAAGATGCGTAGCTGAGGGAATGTGGTATATCAAATCCCTTGCTTTTCATCACTGTTTGTTAACACATTTGAAACCTTTCAGATGATGTTATTTCTTTAGTGGTAAGGCTTCTGTTTGTGTAGATAAGCAGGATTGTTGACTACTTGGCCCCGGAAGTTGACATGCATGTGGTGGTTCTTCCACTAGACCAGGTTGCTCAAAGCTCCATCCAACCTGGCTTTGAACATTTCCAGGGATGGGGCATCCACAACTTCTCTGGGCAATCTGTCCCAGTGCCTCACCACGGCCATAGTGAAAAATTTCTCCTTAATATCTAAAACCTACCCTCTTTCATTTTAAAGACATTCCCCTTATCCTTATAATTACATGCCCCTGTAGGAGTCCATCTCCAGCATTCTTCTAGACCCTCTTTAAGGTACTGGAAGGTTGCTATAAGATCCTTCCAAAGCCTCCTCTTCTGCAGGCTGAGTAATGCCAACTTTCTCAGCCTGTCTTCACAGGAGAGATGCTTCAGCCCTTCTGATCATCTTTCTCACCCTACTCTGGACTTGCTCCAACAGGTCCATGTCCATCTTATGTTGGAGACTGCAGAGCTGGATGCAGCACTCCAGGTGGGGTCTCACCAGAGCATACTAGAGGAGCAGAGTCACCTCCCTCATCCTTCTGTTCACAGTTGGTGTAGCCCAGGACACATTTGGCTTTCTGGGCTGCAGGAGCACATTATCAGGTCATGTTGAGCTCTGCTGCCACCAACCACTCCCCATCATTCTCCTCAGGGTTTTTCTCAATCCATTCTTTGCCCAACCTGTGTTTGTACATGGGATTGCCCCAACCCAGATGCAGAACCTTGCACTTGGCCTTGTTGAACTTCATGAGGTTTGCACAGCCCCAGCTCTCAAGCCTGCCAAGGCGCCTGTGGATGTCATCCCTTCCCTCCAGTGTGTTGACCACACCACACACTTGGTGTTGGCACCAGCCTTGCTGAGGGTGCTCAGTCCCACTGTCCATGTCACTGACAAAGGTGTTCAACAGCGCCGGTCCCAGTGCCAACCCCTGAGGAACACCACTCATCACTGGTCTCCTCCTGGTCATCAAACCATGGACCAGAACTCTTTGTGTCCATCCTGCCAGTTCTTTGTATACCAAGTCACCCATCTGTCAAATCCATGCCTCTCCAATTTGAGACAAAAATGTCATGTGGGACAGTGTCAAATGCTTTGCACAAGTCCAGAATGTTCATCTTTGCAATTCTCAGAACATTATCATGTGGTCATGGAGCTGTGCCTTGCATTGTAGTTTGGCACCCTCCTTCTTCATAAGGTTTCTTGAAGGTAAAAGATAATAAACTTATTACTTATAAGTTACATTTATTTATATAAATTATGCAGTCAAATTCTCTTGCATCAATTCTGCTTGTAGCTTGTCCTCAGCTAGCTGTCATGCTAGGGCTCTACTACTTTGACAGCTGTACTAACTTTTTAACTTCAAATAACATGAAAATAAATCTGGCCCGCCAACCCTGCGTTTAAAACTAAACAGTGCAAAGAAAAGGTGCTTGTAACAAAGCAGTGTGAGAGCTCTAATACTCCTGTCATTCACTTTCTTCCTAACATCTGTCACTTGGCAGTTTTTGTGATTCTAAAGTTTTCCTAAGTTGAACCTAGCACTATGAGACCTTGTTATATTTATTTTGTTTGACTTTATATACTCTACAGTAGTTCCTCTTTACACAATACTCTATGGCTTTTCCTCAGAAGCCTATGGATAATGTAATCGTGCCCCACTGTCAGAGCAGAGGCTTTGGCTGTTTTTCTGTATTACAAGGCAGCCAAGCTGAAGTCTTCACTCTGATAAGAGTACTTTATCCTAGCTCTTGCTGATTCAGCAATGAGGGTACTGAGTCTGTGGTCCCTGCTTTGTGGGCTGACATTCTATTTTTTTTTCTTTGTCCTGTCTCAATTCCCCTCCAATTTTGAGAAATACTGAGTCAGAACAGCATTTTTCCTCACACTTTTTGGTTATCTTGAATGCTGATGAAATAGGTGCACTGTAGATCTACCATGCACAAAGGCCGACCATGCTGTACTGTTGTTTTGAATGGAGTGAGAGCTTTAGACAGGCCCTGCCTTCACTCAGTTTTCTGGCAGTAGCTCTCTTGAGGTGACCTGAATCCCAGAACTGCTCTTGCTCGCAAGTTCTTAAGAATGGCTGATTAGGTCTGTTACAAAATGAATTATTTATTGAAGAAACACAAGATTAACAGACAAAATACTTCAAACAGATTACTTACTACGCAGGATAAACAGAAGGACTACTAGGAGGTTACGTAAAACAGTGCACTATATAAAAGGTACCTCTATTAGAGCTGGCTAAGAAATAGTATAGATTAGGAGTTCAATGTATCTTACCATGAATTGATGGTGGTGTACACGAAACCCTTTCACTCAACACCCAGGCGAGAAGAATTACTGCAAAAAAACAGCCTCCCAGTCTTTTGGGGGGAAGCCACACGTTTCCAGGGATGTGCAGGAAAACTTCTGCTTTGTGAGGGTTTAGTGAATCTTTTACAGTCTGAAAGTTCACGGGCTGTAAGTCACAAACTCCAACGTATCTCTTTCAGTCTTGTTTTCAAGGTAAGATGTTATTTTTAGCTGAGAGTGCCACTTCCATGGCACTGAATAACTCATCAGGAGCCAGGTCTTAAGTGAGTTATTTCACCAATTAACAGGTGCTTCTGAGGGTGGATGCCTTGGACTATAGTGCCAGCTAACAAGCAACAGATAAGCTTTCTGTGGCAGGGGACATGTCCTGCTACACCTGTACACTATGGTCAGTGAGCACTACTAGGCAGAAGGCCTCCAAAGGGTTGGCAGCTTTTGCTGTTGCTTTCACTAGAGCAAGAAGCATTTGGGTCTTTGTTCCAGGGATTATTTGTAATTCTAGTGAAACTGGATGAGTATATGCAGGATATACCATATCTTGGAGTTCAAAAACCACAAATAACCCTGGTCTCTACTCTTTTCCTATAGGGTATGTTGTTAGGTACCATAGGCAGCATATAATTATACAGAGTTTTCTACTTTGTTTTCATTATTGAGCCAATTAGTATCTGATCTCTTTCATGCTAATATTGAAGATACTGGTTCTTCCTCAAGTTGTTTATATACAGAAACTGTGTCTGTGACGTTAAGCCACTTACTTGTAGGCAGCTACGCGGGTATGGGTGGAGAAGTAGGAGTTATTTTTCTACTTCTACGAGTTCCCCATGTCTCTGGAGAAGCATACTATTGACCACACAATAAGAACAAATGTAAGAAAATTAGAATATATTCTGGCAGAACACATGCAATAATTAAGATTAGTATAGTTTAAATGGAAGCTCAAAGTAGCAAGTAAAGTGGGATACTTAACATGAGAATACCTGCAGATAAGCATGTGAGAGGAGGCTGGTTGTACTTTTGTTCCTTCTGGTTATCGTAAGGTGAAGTTTTAGGAGAATACTAGTGTAGGAAGGCAGTGGCTGTAGCCTGTGTTGGAAGGAGGGAATTCTTTCTGTTTCCACTTCATTAGTTATCCAGTTCTCTGCAGATTTTGCTGTAGCTGGGAACTGGAATCTCTCTTCGGGGGACTTCACCCTAGGCTAGAAGCTGCAGTACAAAGTGGTGGTGGGACCCTTTCCCTGACTCTTGTCTTCTCTAGGGAGGGAAACCCATTACATTGGTGTCATTCTGTCATGCATTTTCAGTATCAACAGACACTGCCACTGCCCCTTACCTCACCCACTCGACCCCCAAACAAACAAAACCTCAGCCCAAAACCTCAACAAATACCTGCTTTGATCTGACATATGGTAAGGAAGACCTGGCATCAGCTGGTGCTGGAGTAGGTAGGCTGCATAGGGGCCAATGTACAAGGCCAGTAGGCTGCAAAGAAGCACAGAAAACATGAATATTGTGAGAGTGTACTAGTATCGATTCCTAATGTTTTGGGTATTGTTTGGTTGTGTTTGTATTTAGAATAGTAATATGAATGTTGATGGTCTCAGGTCAAGAAAAAGAAGTGAGATAGTGCAACTCTAATCTTGCCTGAAGTGAAATCCTGGCCTTAGTACAAGATGTCAGGCTGCACAGTGGGAAATCACTGTACACCTTCCAGACAAACTTTCCTAACTTCTGAATCTTAAAACGGTCCACTGTTTCTTAAATAAAGACTCTGTACCAGTTCTCAGATTGATGCTTCCTATACTGCTTTGTTAGAAATCAATTTCCAATCCTTTTTTGTGGGGTGGATATGACACTTCAAGGACTTTAGGATGGTGTCAAATTTGACTACAGAATTGCAGCAGAGATGCAGAGGTATGATTCAGATGACTTCTCATTGTATTTTAATTTTGGAAAAGGAATTCTTAAATCTGGTTGTATACTAATGAAGCAGAACCAAAATATTTTCCTTGCCACCTCACCCCATAACATTGTTTCTTTCTGTGGCTTGCTCTTTGACAGAGTATGTAAGGCAAATTGTCCCCTTGTGAAAGGACTGGGTAACTCTCTGACATGAATGCAAGTGGTAACCTCACAGAGTTAGCTTGCAAGTCCAAGGCAGGTGTTTGCTTTTGTAATTTTTAATGAAAAGAAGGTCAAAGGTAGAAAAGACCTAGAAGTCATCCTGTCTATCCCTCAGCTGATGCTTGGGTCATGAAGCATTAGACCCGTGTGGTGTTTGTTAATGCTGCAGCATGAGATTGTCCAGACTGATTTGTTCATCCACCTATCATCATCTTGGCTTGGAAAATGGTGTCAGATATGATTGTCATTCTTGTGTTTTGTGCTGGCAGATTATTGTTGTTGGTTTCAGCTACCATTGCATCAGGCAAAGAAAATAAACCTTTTCCTCCCCCACTCAAATTCAATTACAGCTTTGGTTGTGGATATCAAATACATTCGTAGCATCGAAGAACGAAAATAGTCCGAAGATGTTTGTCATAGCCATAGGCTGCAATATCATACTGACTCATTTCTGTGCGCAGTAAAGCATTAGGGAGGGAGAGAAAGGGGGGCACGAAGCAGAGTGCCAATGCTATGCCAGGCTATCTAATGCATAGAAATAGATGAGTAGCTTTTGTGGGGCCAGGCCTTTTCTCATAGGAAACCTGGAATTTACAGATTTGTTCAAAGTGATTTGATCTGTACCATTTCGTGTCACAGAATGTGCTGTGTTCAGATATTGTAATGCATCTGTTATGACAGATATGGTAGATTTGGGGAGTCGTATGAATAGTGAAGTGGGAAAACTGAGCTATTCATAATTCTCCTTCATGATGGCTACCAGAACACAGCCACTTAATTTTGGGGTTGGTGTTTACTCACTCAGTTTGTCACTCAAGGGGAAAAAAAAAAGGTACTCTGGCATGCTGTATATTAACCTTTGCTGAAAATCTACCAAGTGTTGTTGCTGCTGTTCTTGGTCATCTTTCTGTCTGGGTCTTTATTGCTTTTTTGTTGTATCATATCTGTATATGTTTTCTGTGTTCCTTGAGATAGGAAGCACGGCTATTTTGGTCAATGTTTAGAGGCTTTTTGAGTGCTTCTTCAAGAAGAAAAGGTGAAATAAAAATGTACCTGCCAACTAGCAGAGAGGTTGCTTCCTCCCTGTTGAGAGGTTCCCTGTTTGTTGATACCCTGTACAAACAGGAGTGGATCTGGGGAGAACTATGTGAAATTCCTCCTTTGCCACACCTCCTTTGTCTTGTGTTTCTGCTGTACATACCTTGTTTAGGGTAAGCCATGACTGAATTAGCATTTCAGAGAAGGTACAGTGTGTCAGGTATTTTTTGTTTTGTATTTTGTGTGTAGGCTTCCTTTCCCTCTTATCTTTCTCCTATTAATTAGTTAGTGCTGTGTGGAAAATTTGATCTGCTTGCTGATTGTTGCCTTCATTATTGAGTTGTAGCACTAAAGCAGTGCCATTATCCCATGAACTACTTTATTGTCTTTAATAAATTCACTCTTACTACTTTGCACATGGTGTTAGATTGATGGAAAAAGCTCAAGATGAGAGAACTAGTTTCTTCGATGTGTTGTGCTCATATTCTGTGTGTCTCCTTTGAGCTGCTGGTCCTTGAGCCATAGGCATAAGGAGCACAATCATTTAAATTGTTGCTTTTCAGTGAAAAAATGAGTGTGTTGCAGTGGGTACCTCATTTTTGCAAAGTGGAATGAATATGTTAATTTAGAATAATAAAGCTTGATGAATACACACACAGATTAATTTTTTCCACCTTGAAATTAATATGTGTTTATGATCATGTTGTATGTGTGTGTGTTCCCAATATCAGAAATAAAATAGGAGAGATCCTTGCCCAAAGACAGACTTCTCTCTTTTTTTGGTGTCTTCTTCAAACAATCTGATTATGCATTTGTGCATTGAATGACTTCTACCACTAGGAAAAAATAAATAAAGGCCTTGGAAGACTTTCTTAAAATAGTCTAGAAAGCAGAAGCTGAAGTTGAAAGAAGTCTCATGTATTAAATATCTTTTTCTTTTTAACCTTACTTCCCAGTCTTAGCTCACAGTCTTAAACTAAATCACAGCTTGTCCAATATAGCAAGTTTAGCAAGTGAGTTGACGCTTGTTTCCTGTTCTTCAGACCACACATAGTAGAAATTCTTTTCCTGAGCAGTTGGGCTCTAGGGCAAGTCTTAAGTGGATGAACATGCTGGGAATGAGCATTCAATCCAGAATAACAGCAGCAAAACTAGTGTGAGTATGTGCCATCAGAAGAGTCGTGTGCTTCTTCAGACAAAACAGGGCTGTGGGAAATGTATTAATTTTACCCATTTGCTGGACATTAAATCTGCATAACCCAGGGTACAACATATCTCACTGATACTATATGATAGAGTTCAGCTCCCGTCCTCGTGCTTATTGTGTTTCAGCCTGGGCTCAGGCAGAACAGTGGCAGCCAATCTGGTGTAATTGTGTTGAGTTCTCTTAAAGCATTGCATCATTCATCGAGATTATCAGACTGTTTTCCTTCATAGCTATACTGTTCTTTTATCTCTCTCCTTCATGACACTCTTTCCTTTTCAGTGAAAGATGGCTATATTTTTCTCTTAGAAGTAAGACTGATAACTTGCTATTACTCAAGTGAAGGATGAACTTCTGTTAAGTGAGAGAATATTTTTTCAGACTTTCCTCAGATAAAATTATTGTGATTCTTCCTTGTGTCAGGTAACTTAATCTCTTCAAGTATACACTGCCTAAAAAAGGGCATGTCCTTCAAAGCCCATCATTCATCTCCTTTTCTAACCAGAGTAAGTTTCTGGTATGTCAGTCACCTTCATGGATTGTGTCATTGTCACTAAAGGTTCTGTTGGATTTTTTTTGGTTAATCTTTCTAAAATAACATTTAAATATATCACCAGTATTATTATAGCCATAGAAATCTGTAGTAGATAATGAGTTGCTATGGACAGAAGAAGCTGTCTTAGTTTGGCTAAAGCTATTAAGAACAGCAAAGTTCCTAATGACATAAAAAGTGGAGGCAGGAACTAGTTGGTTGACTAATTCTTATGTAATTGTCTCATTTTCCTTCCTTTGGCATCTTCTCTAAGTTTACCACACTGCAAAGAGTTCTTAAGACTGATACAAAGGAAGTGTTCACAGTATAAAGATGAACCTGTGTTAGTGACAAGGTGCCCTGTAGATTGCCTTATCAGCCATAGCAGATTGGGAACAAAGTTGCCTTGGTATTTGCATATTAATTGTTTGTTTTTAATAAACTCTCAATTTACAAACTCTTAGGGGTAGAGTTAAATTCATTTTCTCTCCTGGCAGTAAACTTCCCGGGGAGAATTCTGTAAATGCTCTGTGTGTAGTAAAGCTGACACTTCAGATGGAAAGAGGCTGAGGTGTTCACTTTCTTCCTGTGTGCAGCAGTGCTGTCCCACCTCTCCTTTCGTCCTAGTCCAAAGCACACAAACTGAAGGAGTAGGTGTCTTCAGAAGAAGAAAGATATGGCCACTTCTGTGTACGCTTTGCTTAAAGTGTCGTTGCAAGTGTTCTCTGGGTGTTGATTCCCATGACTTTTGAGAAAGGAAACACAGGTAATCCTACTTCATGGGTGAGAAGACTGAATAAAAAAGAAGCTTACTGAATTGTCTGAAACTACACAGGAAGAGAGTGATGAAGGCAGGGAATCCCTAACACTCTACCCCCCTACTCTTGACAACTTACTCTGACTGGCTACAGCAGCATTTATATCCTTAAAATTGTCATGCAGTGTGAAATGTTCCAGAAGCATGCATTCTGTTCCTGTATGAAGGAGCAAGCTCTCTAGCTCCCTACATTAGACCAAACAAGGGTTGTAATGCATTGTTGTTAGTGGTCTTGGTTATTTCCCAGAGCACCATCATGTCAATTGTGCAGTTCCAGTACACTCTGAGTCCTGTTGCGTGATCCAGCTGAGTTGCACTGCTCTGCCTTCTGCTCAGAGCAGCCTTTATCTCATACTGAAAGTTTGAAGAAGGCTTGGGATGGTGGAGAAAATCATTCCTTTGGAAAGAACACAGTGCAGTTGTGGTGGGATTTGTATTCTTAACTGCACTTTCCCACTGTTGTTCGGAATAAGCAGGATATCTGATTTAGTGTTGAAATCAGTTTTGTTTTGGAGGTTGTTGTCGTGGAATGGGCTCTTTAATGTTTTTTCTGTTCCTGCAAGGACACAGGAGTAGCTGTTTCATCTAGTAAAAGGGAACTCTTTATTAAGTGGCAAAGTAATGCAGGTTATTTAAAGCTCTCAAGTGACTCTGGCTGTGGTGAAAGTACTTTTTCTCTTAGGACTTTACTGTGGGCGTTGTACTTTTTTTCTAAACTTTAGTAATGATTTTTGCAAGCTAAACTGTTCCTCTCATGTGTTGCTTTTGAGAGAAAGCTGAGCCTTGTATAGTTACAGGTACATCTGCAATGTAATTTACTGTGTCTTTTCTTCACAGTCTTCATAGAAGACTTTGTCTGAAGATGGTAGTATCAACCAGCAGGACTGCTGCATAGTACTTTCAGATCAGCCTTTCCATTATAGATCTCCCCAGTGAGTGGCTTATCCTCAAGCTCAGATGTTTGAAGTGCTTTCAGGCTGAAACTAAATGTAGAAGTTCTCTGCCTAGAAGCAATCCCCACCCTAATACTCCCTTAAAAGCAGGTTAGCTGCAGAGAATGTCATGTAATCCTCTGTCTGCCTTCAGCACTTTCCAGATGAAAGTGTTTAAGCACTCTTCCAAACACTAAATTAATACTTGCAGCACTTCTGTCAAATCAGTGGCTTGATACTAAGGATAAGTAGATCAATTTCATACATATGAAAACAGAAGAGGAGAGTGGTGTACAGAAGGTCATGATTGCAGAGCTAGGAATACAAGAGCCTAGTGTCACAAAGTCCAGCCTGTTTTAAGAATAAGAGTCCTTAAAACAGCTGACGAGTTTAGTTTTTGTGTTTCTTCTATCTGAGATCATCTTATTTGTTGCCTGAGATCTGTGTGGTGGTAAGTCTCTGATTTTTCAAATGTTCTTGCATGGCTCTTGACTAATCGAGCCAACCTCTTGATTTGGGTTTCTAAAAGTGGCCTAAATAAGATAAATCATGTTAAGATTTTGTAACAAATGACCTAATTACATGTCATTGTAAGTAGAAAATACAGTGCTTTAGTGCTTCCCAGCATCTGCTTTCAAAAACTTCTTTAAATGGATTGCATACATGGGTGTATATTTCAGTCAGGCAAAATAAAGTTGAACATTGCCTTGCATTTATGCTGAGAAACATATCACATTGAGGATGGATTCTTTTGTTTATACTTGACATGATTATGCCAGTTTCCTTCAGGGAAACAAAAGCCTTTGCTGTCAGTGCTCTTGTACTTGCAGGGTGCAGCAAGATTGTTAGAATGGGATTCATAATAGTTTAAGCAAAGAAGAAAATCTATGATCTGCTTAAATTGGATGGGTAAGTTTTTTGCTTTAGTTAATGCCCTGTTCCCCTTTCTCTGTATTCTTCTGTTTAGTTGTGGCAGTTATAAAAATGGAAAAATATGTATTTTGATTTGATCTTGGGGATGTCATATGAGTTGTCTGTCTTCTCAATGTGTATGCCCTCATGACACATCTTAGCTCCCATGATTTCTTCAGGCTCTTGTTCTTACTCACTTGCCTGGGGACAGTAGTTGTCCTACTCCTTGTTTGAATGCTCTTCCAAAAGTGTCTTCCTGTAAGCAATTGGTCACTGTGTGGCTGTCTAGCTGTTTCCTAGTCTAATGACCTACTCAAAAACTAGCAGCTATGAAGGCAGCTGTTTGGCATGGGTATTTGGAGAACTGTGGGAGGCTTGGGTATACAGGAGTCTTGGCAGATGTTTGAGGTAATCATCTTGCTTGTCTAACTTGAAATCTTCCATCTGGGAGATGGAGATACATTACAGCACGAAACAAAACATTTTTAAAAGTGTTTAAATTGATAAAAGAAGGAAATGGTAAATTTAGACTTTTGCAGAGTCTTTGACTAAGCCTCCTGTGCCTGTTAAGACAACTCTTTGCTATGCAGCAACACAAATAGCTGAGTTTCTGTGCTATTACCACTTTCAGACCAAATGGCAACATTTATATATTTGTGTTTAATAATACAGAATTGAGTGTAGATCTTTAGTTCCCTGCAGAGACAGGAGTTGAAACCTGTGAAGTTTCCACAAATGAATCAAGAATTTGAAGATTGACTTACTTTATGAATTACAGTAGGCCCCTGTTTGCTATTGCATGTTAATAGGAAGATGAAGGAGGAAAGCGATAAAGACACAGCATGTGTGAAAATAGAGATTCCATTAACGTGAGATCCTGTGGCTTCTTATGCTTGAGCATCACTCAGGATGCATCTGTTCTTGAGACTTACTTACTTCGTGGCACAAGTTTTTGTATATTGACTAAGGGATCCAAAGGTCATTTTCCAGGTCTGTGTAGGGCCAGATAATTAAGGTGACTTGAGCAATTGTATAATGGCCTGCATCTCATGCTTGTTGCCATGACACAAATAGGGAGACTACCAAAAGCTGAAAGAGATCTGAAGTGAAGAAGTTAAAGGAAACAGCATAATCAGAGGTGGTTCTGTCCAAGGCTGGGAAGGGTGCAGAGAGGGAGAAAGGAAACCAATTGTTCAACAACAAATGTTTCAAGTTCAAAATGCTCTAGAAAAAGTAACCTGTAGGATCTTGACTTAATGTAGTGAATTTTAATTTTAGTCCCTCTTTGAGCAAGCAAATTAGGGACAGATTTCAAAGGAAAATTTGCAATCTTTTCTTCTCCCCTAATCTACAGCTCTGCTTCTCTTAGAGAATTATCTGCATTCATGAGGCAACCAGATAATTGTTGCTGCTAGCTGTAAGGCTCACGTTAAAAAAGACCTATACACTGGAGGCAGCATTCTGCCTCACACCTGTTTGCAGAAGTTCTTACCCACAGGTAAAGGCAGTGCACAGGTGACATATTCAGGTGACTTCTGGCTTGCACGTGAAGTACTGGAGAGCTTCAGGTGACACTTGAATCCCACAGAATGCACACTGCAGCCAAAGCTACTGCATTTTTTGTGTTGCAGTTTTTTAGTGTAGAGTGATGACAAAGTAGCTTCGTTTTTTTTCATTTCTGTTTTGTTTTTTTCTTTTTACTTCTCTAAAGATAAGTCCTGTTCCTCAAAGTCAAGAATATGTGATTTTGATACTTTTGCTAAATACCCTTGTTGGGTCTCTTGGAGTCTCCGGCACATATTGGTGCAGAAGTCTGATTCAATAATGAGCAGACATAAATTTTAATTTGCATCCTTTTTAAAAATTCCTGTGATGCAAAACCTCTGGTGAGCTGAATGAGAGGAGATTAGCTTCCTGCATCCCAGCTCTCCCCCGGGACAAGGCTGCAGTCACCAGACAGGGATGTATTAAAAACTGGTTCTATAGATCAGTTTTAGCGATCATGTGCCTGTGAGTACCTATAGCAACACTTCCTGCAGTTGTCCTGAAGAGAGTTGTACCAACAGCTAGCACAGTAGGTGGCTCTGATGTATTGTTAGAATTCAACAATATAAGTTCATGATTGGTTTTATGTTTGTTTTTCTTTTTTAATAACTTCTAATTTCTTCCTTGCTTGCATATTACTCTTTTTTCTCTTACTGATACTGGTGACAAGAGCTTTAGCAAACATTCAGCATTCTGCTTCTGTCTTTGCATTCTGCTGTGAAGTGTGTTCTTTTCTTATCCACCGTCTGTGCTCATGTGAATATTGGAATATTTTTTCAGAGTAGATGGACTGAAAGACATTATGCTACCATTTTAAAGAGATACTGTGCTGTTGGGAGAGCTGTTAGTAATGTGAAGGAAAAACTGTTACAATCAGGCACTTGATTATATTCCTCCTGACTTCTATGTAGAGAATTGCTCATTAATTTTAAAATCAGCCCTAAAAAATAGGTATCCACTAATTACAATACGGAGCATTGGTTCACCAGTCAAATTCAAGTTGATGTTCCTGGCAGCCAAACCACAAAAAGGGATAGTCTCTTGGCAATCAGACATGAAAGACCTTTCACCTCACCAAGAGGTCCTCCAAGTTTCTCTCATAGGAGAAATATCAGACGCAATGATAAACTTTAATTCTGAAAGTCACAGCTGATTTGTAACTAGCAAATCACTGGACCCCAAGAAGCCAGCCAATACACACAGACTTTTCACAGCTGCTAAATGTTGCCATGTGCTGTGCCCATGCTGTTCTTTGGGACGTTGCGATGACAGCATTGTCTTTGTCTGCCAAAATGCAGGTTTATCATCCCTGCCCAGGAAAGTCCATATGTTCTGAGCACCTGTGATGCAGGTAAAAATGAACAAGTTAATCCAAGATGGGAAAGCAAAGACTTCTTTTGTCTCAGTTTTGCTCATCTTGTTAAGCTGTGGCCATCTCTCACTGTGTGTTGCTACCAGTATATTCATATCCTGATGTTTTGGTATTTGGCAAGGAAGAGATTTTAAGATAAAACTTTTTTAGTCTTTAAGTAATGAATAATGTTTTTAATCTTTGTGCTGCCTTACTTCCCTTGACTTTCTACAATCAGTGGGAGGAAAGAGAAAACTTTTCCCAAGGGAGACAATAAAGCAAGAGCCTGATGTGACTGTTCTGGACTATCTCCTTGTATTGACTACATGGGGATGTTGTACAGCTGCAGATCTACAACCTACAATTACACTTTATAAGCAGTCCCCAGTATTTTTAGCCAAGGTTTATAGAAGGGGTTTGAGGTAGTAAACTCATAGAATGTAGATTTTCTAATGATGCCACTTTTAAACTAAATAGTCTCATTAGGCATTTTCTTATGATGATCTTGGTAACACCAGAAATAGTTTTGGTATTGTCTTCTGTTGTTCAAAGGTCACAGTCTACATATGTGAGGTTTCAGGCTTTTGTTACAGGCTGAAGTTCCTTAGAGTTTTATGTCCATCTTTTTTTCTAGGGTATATCTTTTCCCTGTTCTGTGAGTCTCTATTGCATAGGACCTCTTGATGTTCAGTTAATATATGCTCAGTTTCTAAACTCATTCAAGTTGTGTCTTAATCTGAAAATGAACCTTACCAAGAGTGGCAGTATATTTCTGTCAAAATTGGGCAGAATTTGGGTTCTTGCAGAAGCAAGGTTTAAATAACTCAGTTTAAAATAAAAGCAAAGGTTTTGAGGAGACTAAATCTTTTTTACCTCTTCTAAGATTCCTGCTGAGTGCAGGTGTCCAGCGGCAGTCTTTGGTCGCATAATGCTGTCTCTGTAATGAGCATCAATACAAAGCAAGAATGTGATTATATTGTCACTCTGCAGGTAGGATATAAATAGAGTTTTAACGGATTCCGTATCACTTGCAAGGCTCCTGCTGCTCACTGGTGGTGGTGATGCCTTGAAATGTTTATTGAAATGACTTGAAGTGTTGTTTAAGCAGAGAGTCTCGCAGAGTCAGCTAACTTGGCTGCTGTTTTCAATTCACTGTATCAATCAGGACTTTAAGTCTCTACATTTTAATTTCTTTTGCGTCAGAATCAACTTTGTCGGCTTGTTTCTGCACCTCAGTTGCATAAATTGCCTCCTCAGCTGTCAAAAGTAGGTAATAGACCGCTTTGTAAAGAGCCTGTACTCTGAGGACTCTGGAAAACTTTTTGCAGCCAGACATTTTTTGAAGTCCAAACTTATGAAAAACAGTTTTAGCTTTCTCTTCTGAAGTTTAAACATTACATCTTAGGCACTGCCTAGTATTTTTTATTGCTGATAGTAAAGGTCCAGCCATGGGACCTTCTAGCTGCTAAATGCTGACAAGCTCTGTCAGACATCTGGACTGTAGGTGAATTTGGCAGTATTTTGAGATTCTAAGCAAGCACACAGAAGCAGACTACTGATGAGTGTCCAGGACTCAACTGACTTCTTTTTTTACCTTGAAAATGTGAAAATCTAGGCTTTCACCTTCCAGATTAATTCCCCATCTGCCTTAGGGAAGCAACAGGAAAGAGAATGTTGAAAGCACTGGTGCTGGCCTACCGTAGCCATGCACTTTCACTTCAGTTGTTCTAATGTTTGATACAGACACTTTGTTTTAACTCATCTGTAATATTCCCATTGTAAAATCGTAAAATTGATCAATGACTTGATATTTTTATGATCTGAAACCTGTGAAGAGTCTTCAGAAGAAGCCTGGCTTCTTCTGTCTCTTCCTAAAAATGCATATGAATGATTTTCACTTCCTGTATTTTCATCCTGTGTCATAATGTGCAAGTCTTGTACCTTGTTTCTATCAGGCAGGGCCATATAACCTTCTATATAAAATGATGAGAAGTCCTCTTGAGGCTAGTTAAATTATTGGTCCTTGGAGTAAGTATCTCCTCTTGCAGTTAGAATCTCTTAACTTCTTGTGTAAAAGGGCAGTAGAGCATGTCAGCAATTTGGATCCTTGAGACTATAAAGAGATTAGTCGCAACTTCCTTCTCAAGCTTCAGGACTGGCCCTTTTTGACAAATAAATCCCTGGTTTAGGTGCTAAAAATTAAAATACTGTGTGTTTTGTTTGCATATTCTTCCTGTCTTTTTCTTCCATGACTAGCTGATTTTTACAGCAATCAAAATCCTATTGTTTTTCTCTTCCTCTGTAATGGTTGTGCCAAACACTGAGTATATTTTATGATTTCAACCTTCTGTTCTTTTTATTAGGAAATATTCTGTCTCTGTCACTTTTGTGTCACAACCTTTTAAAGGTGAGCTGTCTGGATAACTCCTTGGGGACAGTCAGTTCTATCTCTGCTTTCCCTTAAGATGAGACTGCAGTGAGGTTGGCATTTGATTGGAATTTTGACTGCAGTTGGTTGGAATTTGAATTTCTAATGACAGTCAGAAGAAAAGGTTCTCTACATTAATGACTATTCATGATACTTTTAAAATACCCATAAACTTTGAGTGGCTATTTTCAAGCTTAAAGGGTAACAGTTGTGGCTAGTCAACTCACTACTGTGACACACTGATAGTAGTTGGCAATTGGAAATTTGTTTGCAGAAAAACTCCTCTGTTTCAGTGTTTAAAATAAAAAAAAATTTAAAAATAAATTTTAATGGTTGAATTGTGAGTGTTTAGGTAGAGACCAGGTCTCTTGTGAGACCAGGCAGGCTGCTGCTCTGTGGAAACCAGGGGTAATAGAGTCTTTATGCCCAATATTTGATCCTGCAGAAAGGCTGCTGGAATGGCTCATTGTTTTTAACTGTCTAATTTCAGCTTGTTTAGGGTAGAAAACGGTCTAGTGATATGAAAAGAATCCATTACTCAAACCCTGCCTGATCTGTTGCATCTAAGATAAAAGGACAACAGATTTCACACTGAGCTGCACGATGAGTGCAGCTGGCCATGGATTTATGGCAATAAGAATAGTGTGGGTCTGAGATGTGGGTTCACGTCTACTGTATTACACTGCAGTTTTCCTGAAACTGTGTTCCTGTAGTAACAGGAGAAATGCAAAACCCAAACTCAGAATTCAGGTTCAGTTCATGCATGCTTCCAACCCCACCCTCAAATTTTCAGTTTCTTGTAGCTATTTTCTTAGTAATGTGTTGGAAGTGCAGCATCCAATATGAAATGCGCTTTTTTTTTTCCCCAGCTGAAATGAGATTGGTGGTTCTAGATGAGATCTTAATTGCTTGTGGTTCACACCATATTCTGTGTTGCTAGGTAGTTCATAGCGCAGCACAACATCGGTCTTCTGAAATGAGTCTCAGGAGAGGAATAACAGAATTGGGGAGCTTGCAAATTAGGTGTGATGCACAATGTCAAAGAAGTGGTGGAGAAGTGGACTAGAATTGGCCTTCAACAGCTTTTTCTAGTCCAGGAATAAGAGAAACTGACACAGAGATAAATTTAACCCAAGGGGTCAGAGCTGCAGTGGCTGTCTGGACTGCAGGTCAGAGCTGAGGCATGCCGTCAGGGCTCTGTCTGAAGGTTTTAACAGCATCTGCCTTCTCTCTGCTGGACTTTTAGTGTATGGGCTTGCCTTTGCGAGTGCTAAAATATGCTCGTATAAAAATATCATATACTATGTGTAAAGGCTTTCTGTAGATTACTCAAGAAGTGAGAGGGATATAGACTCCTTTTGCTGTGTTTGTTTGTAGATGACTGCTCAGCTTTGTCAGCTTTGATGTTTTCATTGAAAGGGCATGCTCAAAAGATAGAGCAAAAACACCAAGAAGAGAATGTTTTAAAAAGGGCACAGTATAGATGAATGCATTGCTGACAGCCCCATTGTATTCTTAATATTCCATTTCACAAGAAGAAAAACTTATAGTGCACAGCCTTGAATTTATTTTACATCTATCATGTTTTGCAGTCCTGGCCCTGTCTCTGATTCAGATTTTTTATACTCTTCATCTCTCAGGTAAATTAAATAGTATTGAAACAGCTGTGTGTTGCCTCTCAGAGTATTGTTTCAATACTGTGAAAGACAGCAGTGTTCCATAGGACAGAAATTAGATAGGCTCCTCTGGGGAGAAATACTTGTAAGTCTAAATGCCAGCCAGTTGAGTGCAGCACCCATATTCTCATGTGGTTTTCAGTTTTAGTCTCTGCTATTATTGCTGAAAAGATGTGTCTTGACACAAGGTAGGCAAGTGAGAATGTAATATCTGGTAGGCATAGGGTACAAAAAGATGTACTTCAGCCATTACTAATTCAGAGTATTAGATGCATTTGACCTGTAGTTGTTGAAAACTGCATTTATTAGATCACTTTCATTCATTTAGCGCAGTAATTTTACCAAAAGAAGGTAAGCAAGACTTTGTGACATTTAGTGCTTGTGAACTCAGTGCTGCTTTTTGCTCACAGTTTTATCATTTGGTTCTCTAAATATTTAAAAATTATTTTTCTACTGAAATTTCTGTACAAAGAGTGAAGAGGTTTGTTTGTGTAGAACCTGTGCCACCTTCTCATCTTTTTCTTCTCCCTTTTATCATTCTTTTCTTTTCCTACAGTACCTGAAGAAAAAAATTATTGTGCACTTAGCTATGCCAACCAATATTTTTGTGTTCTAAGATGGCTATTATTTTCTTCCACTGATACGTGTTAAAAATTCTGCACATACATGGACTACATTAAAAGATATGAATTGTTGCACTCATTCTGAAAATGCTTTGGTTAAACCTTTAGCCACTTTCTCTGTTCTGTATTATGATACTGCTTAGTATCATGTTCACATATTGCTATAATTTCCCACAGAACAGCTGCCTTGGTGCATTTGCTTTTTCTAATTTTTTTCTGTGACTACATCTTAAGCCCTGCATGCAGTGCAAATCTTAAGGTAGGATCAGAAATAGTTTCTTCTCAGGAGTGGTTTTGTAGCATTACTGTGACACTGGTGCATGACAAGTTTGGGTACAGTTGCACTTCTAGCAGTGAAACAAAGTATTTTTATCCAGACAGAAACTGCAGCATAACAGGATCTGTGATTTGGTGCTGCTGTGCTTTGTGTTCAGCGTCACAGCACAGAGCTGGGAAGTGTTCTTGTGTTGGCAGGAAGGTGGGGTAGGAGCAGAGCTCCTCCTGTCCCTGCTTCAGTGCCTTGACCTAATGTAGTGCTGCAGCCGTGAAGGCTCCACTCCGGGTAGCTGAGGCAGGTGGAGGGGGAGGCTGTGATCTTCTTCCCTGCTGAGATGTGCAAAATGGATTTTTTTAAAAGCTTGTAAACAAATAAATCCACAGTGTTTTAGATTTCTTAGAGTGGGAAAATCAGGGTTCACAAGCCTTATGTAGTTGTCACATGTTTTGCCTCCTGCATGCTGATAATCTTTAAAAGTTAATGAGTGGTGGTTGGCCTTTGATTGTATCTTGATGTAAAGTCACTCTTGTGTTGACAGCCCTTGATAATTAATTGGTAACGGACCAAATGTTTCTGTGTGAATCATTCACACCTTCATTTTCTAATTCCACCTGCCACCCAAAACCTTTTAGTTCTATCAGGTCACAACTCAAAACAACTGGATACCCAAATTGCAGAACTTTTAGTATCTCCTCTGGTAATGTGGGAATTATTTTTTCCTCACACAAGTGTGCTTCTGTTATGGAGCTTTATAGAGAGTTTGTCTCAGTGACACCACTGTATCTCTGAGCCTATAGAAAACAGAGGACCAATTGAAGTTGTTAAGAGAATGTATACAAACATTTTTAAATAAAATCAATGTTCTGTAGGAGGTAATGATAAACTACTTTTGCAGGGTTTCCTTTCCTGTTTCTATTGACCTATATAATGTGGAATGAGGTAATGCTTTGTAGCCAGGGTTGTTCTTGGTTTTGTTCCTTTTCTACAAGAGAAGTTACTGCACTGATATTTTTGGTGGCACGTAAGAAGTAGCAGTTGTAATGTGGAAATGCAAAACACTTTGTTTAGTTATCCTCATATTTAATTAATTTTTCTTTGAAGTAGTGGAAAAGCTTTGTCTTTCCATCTTGGATAAAATTGTTGGAAGGAGTTAAATTTTATCTCCTGATGTGTTAGTGTAGCTTTTGTGCCAAGTAAAATTGATATTCCGTACTATGTCTGGAAACAAAAAAAACCCATCACCCTTATTTTCTATGTTTAACCCCTGTTGTGTGACTAGTTCCCAACAGAGTTTATTTAAACACCTGAGATTATAAAAAATTAATAAAAATAATCAAAAAGGTACTCTAGTGATGTAGGCAGTCAGGTAATGCTAACTTTAAACGTTTGTGCAATGTAGGAAAAAGAAAATAAAGGCAGGGGGGCAAGCATAGAAGAAGCATGGGCATTTAAGTATTCTGTCCAAGAGTAAATGAGAACTGCATAAACAAATAGGACCTGGACAATCCTTACTTCCCATTCAGTAGAAGCCAGGAAAGAACATGAAGTCAGCTGGGAGTTGCTTAGCTATCTTTATGGTGTGATCCATAAGGCTGAGTCCACAAAGCACGGGGCCAATCTTGCATGCTTTTAACGAGAGAATTAGCTTATAAATCTGCAGCTGTTGTGTGCAGAAGCACAGAATGTGTGAGTTTATTTGCCAGGTTTTGGATTTGGACCTGGGGTTTTGCTTGAACTGGGAAATCAAGATTTTGCTTGAACTGGGAAATTAGGGAAAACCAGGCAGATAGGCAACAATAGGTATGAAAACTATTTGAGCTAGAGCAGTCTCATCTAGAGTGCCAAAGGCTGCTGATCAGAGAGCTTTGGGTCAACTGAGCACGATCAGTGCGTAATGTTACGAAAGGCATTAGGAACCCTTTTGCCCTAAGCATCTGCAGTCTCTTAAAGGTGCCTTGTCTCCACCTGCACAAAGTCACAGCAGCTGGAGCCACCTATTTACGGCAGTGCATGCACCTCTGAGTACCCTTTGTCCTGTGTGCTTTTGCCAGCCTAAGGCTGAGGTGGATCTCTGAGAAACTGTTCTTCTTTTCGGTTTACTTATGCTTCATTAGAGCTCAAATCTCCTGATACGCAGCATGTATAATCCTCCTCTCGAGGAAGGTAGATGTCACCAAGGAACAGACCAGCTACAGCTACACTTCTGTAACTTCTGTAGAACAATATTAACGCTAGGTAAGAATTTCTAAAGCAATGCCCAGACTCTTTGGAGGTATGTGGGGTGTGAATGTGTATGAAAAGTGGGGTTTGAAAGGCTCTTGATGGTAGGATTAAAGAAAAACTCAGTCATAACCTAATCATTAAATGAATGGACAAAGTTCAGAATCAGATTGAGTATCTGGCACTGAATGCTGTTCAAATTGGTAACATGTGGCTTGTCTAGTGTGTCTAGGGTAATATATGGAAAGTAAGGCCTGAAATCAAAGTCTTTCAAGCTCCTGAGAGTGACTTAACTGCTGAACTATCCTTTGCCAGATCTAGTTACCAGTTAGCAGTCAGACAGTGTTAATCATCCATTGAGTTAGCACTGCCAGCTGCAACAGGGCTTTATGAGAAAGTAAGCTGAATTTTAGTCCTGAAGTATTGTTCTTTGTTTGCTACCTGTTTGCTTTTCTAAGGCTCCTGTCCATACTGCATCTCTTCTGTAGATAAACCAAGGATGTGTTTTAGAGATAACCAGCCTGCAATTCAGCTAAAATGACCTCTTACTGCTCCAGGGAGGCTTCTTTTATATTGGTGCTGAAATTATTCCATAGATGTCCCTCCTTCAGCTGTGATTAGATTTTACAGACTAATTTAATGCCAAATATAAGAGATAGTGAAGACATGTCTGGTCAACTACTCTCTCCTGAGTCCTTGTGGTGTGTGAGATTGTCTCTACTGAATATTTATGAAGACTTACCTATTTTAGTTCTGAATATTTATCCAGGAGTAGGTGCTTGCACTCTTGCCTTGAAGAGTATGCCATATTCCCATTCTTCTAACTCTTGGAAGCTTTTCATCGTAGCGAGACTCGGTTCTCTCCAGAGTTATGTTCTTGTTAACATCTTGAATAGTATATTTTACTGCCTCTCCAAAGACATTTAGCAGGTACTGATTGACAGGTTATTATCTTGGCATCTAATATCTTTACTTTCAAAACTGTAAATATTTTTCTGTCTTCATTTGTCTCTTTCTGTGTGGTTTTTTTATGTTATTCATGGCTGCCTCTTTTCATTTTGCTTCTTTTCATCTGAAGTCTCATGACTTTGGGGAAAAGCTTGTTTAGCCCACTGCATACTGAGTCAGCAAATGAATTAATGGAACAATTTCAGGGACCTGTATGCTTGCAGTACTGATTCCTCCCTCGCCCCCCTTCAGTGGACTAACAAAATTGATTTCCACCTGGAGAAATCTCAGGGGTATCATTTATACTTTGAGTAGATTGATGAAATTTAGACTCACTTTTGTTAGTCTGTGGTTTGGCGGTTTTTGTTTGCTTGGTTTTGTTTTGTTTTTCTTTTACGTTTTCATGCTAACGAAGCATTGCCTTGCAAGTGGCTGGTACTAACACCTTGTTCCTTTTCCTTGTGCAGACCATGCCTGTTGCAGAGACAGTGGATTTGATGCTAGACCGCAGGCAAAGTAATGTTCATGTCTCCAGTGGGGTGGCTGTGATTTGAGCAGCAGAGTGAGGTCTGGGGACTTGTTCTCCAAACCCCTTTCTGTCCTTAGACTTTGGACCAGTTATGTCCAAGTATATTCCTCATCACTGCTGTTTCACCTTCAGCTTAAAAAAAAATAAGGCAAATAACACCCCCCCCAAAAAATACCCCAAACTCATTCTAGTTGGGTTAATTATAACTTCACAACATGTCCTTCCCTTTCCTGACAAAGAATTGGCTTTGATCATTTACGTGGCTCGGGTTTCTCTGAGGCCTTGAAAAAGAAATACCAGCTAGAGCAGCTTCTGTCCTAGAAAGGGGTTTGCAGGCTTTCCTGATGTGAGTACTGTGTTTTGTAAAGGAACCCAGGCTTTCTCCTGAGTTACTGATCTCAGCCAAAAACCTGACCTGCTGTTGATGTGGAAGGACAGAGATGTCTTCTAGTTGCCTGCAGAAAGGAGTGGTCCTGGGGGCTTCCCAGACAACTGTACAAAAAACGTAGTTCCATTCCCAGGGGAAGAGTGTAAGACCCTCTCAGACAAAGCTCTGGTAAAGAAGTGCTGAAAAAAAGAAGAGAGAGAAGGAATGATCCAGAACTCTTCTTCAAGGTTCTGTTGTGCAGCATAATGACCTGTGGCCCATTAAAAGCTAGACCCACCCCTATTGTGTAAATCATAAAAAGATGGTTAGAAACACCATGTTTAAGTGAAAACTGGGAAGAGAAGTGAATAGGAAATTTAATGTCATTCCTGTAGCTATTTTTTAACATAATTCTCCAGTGCCTCCTGTAAAAGTGTTCCAATTTCAGTCATTGTGAATATTCAGTTCGCATTTGGACAGTACAGGGAAATGGTCAGCTGCCATCTGCTAACAGAAGTACCAGCCCTCTCTGCAGTGTACACAGATGTGGCTGGAAATCTCACTTAACAGCCAGATACTGCATGTGTGAACTCCAAATAAAATTGGTGAGAATGCCCCGGGAGTGTTGCTTTCTGGGAGTCATGCCCATCACCAAGCTGATTGCATCCATGTGTTTCAGTGCTCTCTACAGCCTTTAAAAGAAATCTGAAGGATTGCTTTTGAATATCTCTAATAGAGGAGGATGTGATTTGAAAGGCACTTCTAAAACGATCTAGGTAAAAATAAGTGAACTATGCTGGATAATGAAAAGCCTTTGAACTCCAGTGATGCCTCTAGAGTGGTAATGTACACTGTTTGTTTCTATTTTACTAAATGCATAGTAGCACTTAAATTGCTTTGTTTTAACACCTCCACATAGCACAGGCTCTGTAAAAGGAGAGTTGGCATCACAGTAACTGTTAGCAAGGGACTCTCAAGTTGCACAGCGTTATCACTGTTATTGTATATTATTATGAGTATACGGATAGGAGGGGACTGTTGGGTCACTGAGTGAGCTCCTCCATAACAGCAACAACTGTATTAACTTCGAAATAGTCACAGAAAATGAACTCCACATATTATGGGTTGTAATATGCTTCTTATCAATGTAATATGAATTGATAAACTGTAATAAAAGATCAGATATTGCAACTAAAATGTGCCATAAAGCAGAGCTGGAGCTATCACTGGAGTCTTAGGCCTATGCATTTGCATAGCATTTATTAGCCAAAAGTTGTAGATTGGTCTAGAAATTAGACTGTGTATCTCATGATTGCAAAAACCAGTGCAAAAAAACCTCCTAGCGTTCTCACTGGACTATAAGGCAGTGGCATGGTAGAGAGTTTCCTTCCACTCCAAGTTTTTGTAAATGATTTAACATCAAACATGAGCAGGTCGCAGCACTTAGGCTGCTGTCCATATAATTGCAGTAAGAACAGTGGCACACGGAGTGGTCCCTTCCCTGGCATCTCAGAGCTTTGTGTGCCTTCTGCATGTGTTCAAACCCGTGCTCTCCCACCCCGCGGGAGGAAAACATGGAGGCCAGAACATAAAATAGAATTTTATCTCACAACAGGTTTACTCTAAAAAACTAGAGAGAAGGTTGAGAAAAGTGTTTGACAGTGGTCCTTCCTCAGCTCCAGGTTTGACAATAGCTGCAAGGCTAGACTGGAGTCCTCTGTCCTCTGCTTCCACCGTTTCTGAGCTCTTACAGCCTAGTTTTTCTGTCTCTGCAACTGTTTCACTAAGCTTACCTGACTTTGTACTGCATACCTATCCCAAAAACAGGCTTACCTTCCCATCTCCTTGCTTGAGCAATCAGTGTCTCTGTTGAGGAGAGGATGAAAGTACGGAGTGGGAGGCTTGTGATGACAGCAAATCAAGTGCTCTCACACACTGGAGTAAATACAGAGAGTTTTTGCTTGGGCTCTGCATAGGTGCTACCAAGGTCAAAACACTGTTCATTTGTAAATCTGTCCTGACGCACACACAGATGCCTACTGAGCACCCAAATCATATGGAGATGAAATGGAAACAAATCTGCTTCCTAGCTTCTCAAACATAAAGTTAGCAGATGTGTGTATGTTTCTTCCTCATGCTGCAAAATCCCTTATGACTGCTCAGGACAAAGTTACAGATACTTGCTGCCTTTTGAAGTCAGTCTTTGTTTTCTCCTTCCTTTTGAACTTTTTCTGTATTGCTATTTTTTACCTACTGGATGAAAAAGTGACCAAAAAAAAGATATTTTCTTCATCTTTGCCTTGGAAGTGTGACAGATAGGGGCTCTTGAGCCTCTACACCATTGCTAAATTATGATACATTATTGCTTCCATTGCTTTGCTCTCATTCTCCTGCTAGAAGGATAGGGAGATTAGGAGAAAACAAAGGGTCAGGCTGCTTTCGGAGGTGGGAAACCTGAGGAAGGAAGACCATCACAAAGAGCAGTAAGAGAAAGGACACATTGTAAAGGGCAAGGAAAGTGTGCCCAGCAGAGGTGAGGCAGGGGGTCTGCACCAGCAGTCGCAGAAGAGGGATGTAAACACTGAAAGCAGTGCTGAAAGGAAGGTTAAGATGTGTTTGGAGCGTATCACTGGAGGCACAGGCAAGCTTGCCAATCACATTGAAGTGGTCACACAGCAGAGACGAGTTTAACCTTGGCACATACTGAAGCATTTTCTTAAAGCATTCACTTTTCAAATGAGTGTTCATTTAATGCATAGAAAAAACTGTGTGTGTACTATAGGTCTCTTCCAAGACAGAGAGCTGGCATGTAGATATTTTGGTTTTTTCCTTCTGGTGAGAGGGAGGCATTTGCCATGACTTCCTTGAAGCTGTGACCTGTTTCCATGTGGTGTGTGTGACCTGCTTGCTGGTGCCCGTGTGTGCTGTAGGGCTTCTCGGCAGGGCAGGCGCACTGCGCTCCGTCAGCGCCACAGCTCGAGTTCTCAGGGAAGATTGAAACAAATGGGTGGATGTCTTGCTAAAACACACACTTTTCTCAGGCTGTGGAATTTAAATGAAACTAATGGTAAAGCCTAGGCATGTCAGAAAACGAAATAACAAGTGAAAGACTATATATAAAGTATACATATATATATAGGGAGAGTAAGTATTTTTTAATACGTAAAAATAATATGTAAAAAGGAGTTATCTTCATGTGCAGCTGGAAGAAGGGAAGACTGAAAGAATGCCTTGAAAGAACAAGGGGAGTGGAGGAGGGGCAGGTATAATGTACTTTTTTTTCCTGATGGAAATTAGAGTTAAGAATTTTGCTGTAACTTTTTTGAGCAAGAGCAGCAGCTGATTGATTGTGTTTTAATTAGGTGCAGTAACACACACATGCTGTGGTTGCATGTCTCTGAAAATTATGCCCTAAATGAACTCACTAGTAGAAAGACTTCTTTTTTAGTGCAGTTAACCAAGCAAAACCCAAACACAAAAATACCCTTAATCTTTGTTTATCTGTGGACAATTTAACTCCTAATTTAGTAATGTGGATTAAATTCTGAAGTCATCTTCTGGTGTGGTATATGAGCACCTTTTAATTGTTGGGTCACTTCAGTGGTGATTTAGGAATGCAGACTTATTAATTGGATAATTCAGACAGTAGTTAAATCCAGATAAAGTTTGGGTACCTTGAGCACACGTTGGTTTTAAGACAGGAATTTGACTGCTTTGAGCATGGGCTTTACAAAGTTGTATGTCTTTAGAGAGCACCCATTATTCTAGAGAAACAACAAAGGCAAGAAGACACTTGCTTTAGTTGATTAAGGTGTTAAAACCAAAACACATTAGTTGAGTAGCATGTTAAATTGTCTACTGAACTTTTGGGAAACCATTTTTACTCTTTTCGACACTGGAAAAAAAGTAAGATGACTTTTTTTCATTTTGGAGGGATTTATAGTTTTCATAACACAGCATTCTCCAACAATACCACCATGCTATTTTGTTCCCTCTAAAGATGATTTGGAAATGTAAATCTATATTTTTAAAAATAAATCTGATCATACTAAATTGAACATCAGTAGTTTCCACAGGAACTGTGGTCTTGTCCATTAAAGTAGACATGAAGAGTTTTTTTGAGTATTTTCTTTCCATATCCAGAACTCTTCATTCAAGAGATGAAGAAGTTAAAGCTTGTCAAGCTGTGGAATTCCCATCAGAATTTTAAGAAGTAGGCTAAAAATTTGTAAACATCTTGCAGAAGAGATTTTAAATGTAAATAATTATGTCAAGATTTTACATGAAAGTTACGCTGAGGAGCAGAAGCGTTGAGCTCTTGGTGCAACCATAGCTTTCAGGCTGTCGGCTCATGCATTCCTTGCCTTGCTTATGGCAGTGAGTGGCTGATGAAATGGGGATGATCTCGCAGGACATGGGTGGAGTTTTGGATTCAACAGGTGTATCCAGCCAGCCTGGAAGCTTGCCTGTGGTTTGTCAGATGCTGTGCTAGTCTTGGTAACATTTTACTTGTAGTGAATCAACTTCAAATTTAGACAATCCTCAAACAAGTCCTTCATATGTGTATTTCCTATGTATTGTGTGTAAATAGAGGAGCAAAGAATGTGTCGGTAATGGAGAGAGAATGTCTTTCAGTGACTCCTCAGGTGTATGAACCTGGTGTTTGCTTATCCCTGGAATATTTAACAGTAGTGCTGGAAAGAGTCTTCCAGAATTTAAGTATTTTATTAGTTGGGAAGACATTAAAGCAGTTGTTTTCTCATCTTTGCTTTTACGACATGCAGTTAAAATGAAAAAGTAGAATCCCTCCCCCTCCTCCTGATCCTGCCCTCTGGCAGAAAGGTCAGTAGATGTTTGTGATCTCTGTCATTTGTATCTAAATTCAGCTGGCATTCTCTGTTGACTTGTAAATTTGTAATGCATCACAAGTTCATAAACGACAACAGCAATATAACATGGCATAGAGGCCTAAATGAAAAGGGATTTGCAATGTCAGCTTTATTAACATGTAAGCTTCTCTGTAATATTTGTGGTAGCTGATACTGCGTGTCTTTCCAATATTTTGATTCTCATTGTCAGGAAATGTAGCTTGTGATTTTTATCTGATTCAGTACTTTGATTATAAATTATGAAACAATTAATTTCTAGTGAGTGCTACAGGGGAAGTCATATTTCCAATGTATTTGCTCTTGGAAGCAAAGGCCCCCTACTAATGGTCCCAGTTTTATTAGCTGGTTAAAAACAAGCTTTTAAAATATACAATTCTCTTTTAGAAAAGTTATTTTTCACCCAAATGTAGCTTGTGGAGGTAGAGTGAAGGCTTTGAAATGGAGGATTAAAGATTATTTGTAGAGATCTTACTCCATGTATTCTAACTTTCTGAGATGTAGAACTCTTTCAAGGATAGAAAATAAATGACTTTTCAGAGGTTGGATGAGAACTAATTCCATGTGTTGCTCTGGGTGGTAAACATTGATTTCCTCTTCGATTGAAGAAGCTTAGAAAGTGTGAAATCCTCTTTAAGACGAAGAGCTCCTGGTGCATCAGTAGGGCTGGCTTTTTCTGCAGTTACTACAGTTTACTGCAATGCTTACACTGTTGTGAGTTGAGCAAGGACTTTTAGCTTTTCTCAGTACATAATTTTGCAGACATTAATGTGGGAAGCAAAACATCTTTCTTGTGCTACACTTTTGGAAGGTGTTCCGCATGTGGCTGTTTTCCAGTTATATTCTTAACTTTAAAATCAATAGATGCTTATCCTCATAAACCTCTCATGTAAAAAGATTCATTGATGGTCGTTTATTGAGAACAAATTACAACAATACAGTATTGGGTTTCTAGAGGTAGACAGATAGGTGTCCATCTAACATTTTTATTGCCATTTTGTTTTTGCAGATGTCTTTTCTTTTCCTGACACCATACTGAAAAATATATGGGATTAGTAATCCTAATGAGCTAGATGCATTCCTGAGTGTAAAAAAATCTAGTGATAAGTTTTAGAATTCCAGGAGAAAGAAAATTACTTATTTCCGTTATAACAGCTTGATCTAAAGTCTTAACTTTAACAGCAGTTGGTCTCTCAAGTTCTGTTTGGTTCTGCCATAGGTGGTCACCAAACATGTACTTTAGCAGACTTTATAAAAAAATTATCTCAATAAAGCACTGTCATTAGTTAATACACTTTATCTTCTGAAGAAGTGATGCCTTTTTCTCAATTTCTGTACAGTCAGATAATACCAAAACAAGAGCTCTAGTGATGATGGATGCATATATAATATTCTTTTGACATCTCCTTAATGAAGGCTGTCAGAATACTTCCTTTCTGTGGACATAATCAAATGCCTGGATTCACTTGAGGTATAGAGAATCCAAAGTCAAGTCTATCCTCATCTTTATCAAGAAATAGAAAAATTAATGTACAATGAACGCAGTGCAATTGTATTCAGAATCCCTGTTTTTCCAGGTTATAGAAAGACTGAAGCACTGGATTTTTTGGTGCCTATCAAAATGTTCAACTCTTAAATTTGTTAACAGCATGTTCACTTTAACTGCCTTGTATGTGAAGATACATCTGCTCATACATAAACATACATTCTAAGATAAAGCTTTAGACAGAGGTCCTCTGGTGAGGAGGACTGCTCTGTTTGTCTCTGCCAATATAAATTTCAATAACATGTTTAATAGTATCTGGGTATCGTTTTGTGAGCAGTTTGAGTGTCTGCCATAGGACTATTTTTGGAAATAAAGTAGAAGATTCCTGTCGTAGTATTTGTACCTGGAAAAGAGCTGATTCTCCAGTGTGAGTGCAGAAGAGTGCAGAAGCAGGCTGCTTGCTGTACCCATTGAGTCACTCTCAGATGCGGGGAGATCGCTCTGGACCAGTAGTACGCAGCACATTCATTAGTGCTTTTCATTCTCTCATCTGGATTATAACTACCAAATTTGCAAATGATGCATACTTGGGAGGGACTGCAAATACGGTGAAGGACACAGTGAGAATTGAGCATAACCTTGGCACGTTGGAGCAGTGGCTTGGGAGGAAGGTGGGATGACACTACGTAATGAAAAGTGTTCATTCCTGGACTTTAGAGTAGTAAGAGGCATAAAAGGCATGAACAAGGAGAATAATTTTCTACTGAGTAGTTCTGTAGAAAAAAGATCTGATGTTAATGTTTAGTCTGTGATCCACCTAGACTGAAGGGTTAGACTTGCAGAAAAGGATGTCAGAGTGTGTACACAAGAAGACTTGTGAAATAATCCCTAAGACGTAAATTGATGTGTGGTGTTTTATTCTGGACATACTCCAGGGAGGAGGTGAGGCAGTGGGAGTGCAGAGGAGAACAATGAGAATGATCAGCCTTGGATAACTTGATGTCTGGAAGAGAACTGAAATATCTGAGCTGGCTAATCTAAAGAAAAGATGGGAGAGAGGATTTTAAGGATAATCTTCAAACACTTAAAAATCTGCTGAAAGAAGAAAAGGAGCCTGAACTCCGTGTACAGGGTGGGTAGAAGAAGTGATAAAGAACTCTAAACTGCTCTAGTAAGGTAGATGGAAGTTGGGGAAATAGTTCTAACAGGAAGAATTATCATAAATTATGAACTAAATTGGGATATCATGGCATCTTGATTGTTAGATTTCTTTCTCATCTGCTGTTGGGTTCTTCTCAGGAAAACCATAAACCTTGATTCTTCTGTGCACAATGAATAGACTAGATGACTTTTTATGATTCCTTGTATCCTTGGGGGTTTGTGGGTTTGTTAGTTTGTTAGGGGTTTGGGTTACATTTTTTTGGTTTTGTTTCTTGGGATATTTTTCTTTTGTTTGGCACTTCATGTTGGACTGCAGATCTCTCTCAAGTCCTCTTATGGATTTTGTAAACTGTGTATGTCCTTTCAAGTATATAAAATGGCATACTTTAGCCTGCTGGTTCCAAATTTCTCTCAACAATTCTCTGCAAGATCTAGTAGAAAAAGCAAAAATGCTTTTATTAAGAAAACTGACTCCTGAAGACTATCAAGAATGGGTAATTTTCTTCTATAATGATTTGAGAATTATGACTTGGGGTCACATCAAAAACTGCAAGCAAATTTGAGAGTGAAATGGTTTCCTTTGTCCCTCTTCCATTTTATCAAACTAGCAATAATGGAGAGCTATTTTAATTTTTCATATTTCACTTTTTAATTTGATCTATTAAATGAATTTTAAATATAAACTAGCTTCCTGTACATACTTAAGATTGTTTTAGAGTCTGAATATCTTTGGCACGTTTGATGTAAGTGGAAAATTGTATAGAAATTTCCTTAATATCTCTTCTGTTTTGCTTTTTACTGCTGACCTCATCGTTCAAATACACATAGCACATGCCCAGCTGATATAACTTAATTATGTTCCATTTACATAACTTAATTATTAAACACCAGTTTTTAGAGATGTGTTTTCTGTGCTTCCTCAAGCGCTGTTGCTGACTTAAAGGAACAGCTGTATGGAAGAATACAGTTTCAAAAAGACGTTCTTTAAAAATAACACATTTGGTTTTACTTTCTTTTACCCCCTTTTCTTTCTGGGATCCTTTTCTGTCTGCATTTCAATTAAGTCAGTAAAATACTACTTTAAAACCAAAACAAGTAAACTTAAGCAATAAAAACCAGAACATAAAGGTGTGCTTGCCTAAAATTTATTTAAAATACTCTCAGAAGTTAGACCTTAGGGTGTTCAGGAAATGTGACTGTATAATAACAGGGAAAATTTTTTTCCCTGCTCAGCAGAGACTCCATTCAATGGTTGTCTGAACATAGTGCTGTGAGTGGCAGGCTGAAAAGTTTGCTGCAAGCACTGGAAGACCACGGGTCATCTGTTGTGCATCTGAATGGGCAAGAAGTTTTGTGGGATGGAATTAGATTGCTTGGGAACTGGAGAGCTGAGTGGTGTGTACGTGTAGCCATTGCCCTTATATAAATGTTCATCCCTGCCTTCCTTCTGTGCTCAGTGAGGCACTTCACAAGGGTGATTCAGAACTTGGTGTGAATCATCTTCTGGAGGTCCTGTTTGTGTAGGAAGATAAGGAAAATTGTGCCTTTCATTCAGGGATTCAGTCAGCTGCTTAAAACTGGTCTGGATAGATCTAAGCCAGTGTCCCTGCATCTTTGAAAAGTAAAGAACTAAAGAACGAATGAGAAATCACATTCATGTTACTAAGTCTGTTGGATCTGTTTCAGGACACGAGATGACCTTTTCCCCTAAGACACCAGAGAGCTGAGACCCCTGTCCCGTTCTGTGTGCGTGCCTGGGGGGTGTGTCAGGCCACGTTCCCGGCTTTAGACAGGCACAACAGTTGCCTTTGAGAGCCTAAAATGGTTCATGTGGGCAAAAATCCCAGATAGGAAACCTATTCACAGCAAGCGAATGCTTAGTATAGTAAGTAAGTGGGCTTACTACTTACTATAGTAAAATAAATAAATGTATAGCTACACATTCATCAGCCATTCCCTGCTCCATGAATGCCCCCTCCCCTCATTTCTGGAATCTTTATTTGGGAGAGGAGTATGGTCATACACACACATTCTTCCATCCCTAGAGAATGGTTCTGCTTCTCATGAAGCAGGAGAGCAGTTCTGATCACTGCTGTGGTGGTGTTATGAGCACATCTGAGCTGAAAACAAAGACAACCTAAAATAATTTTTTTAAACACAAAGAATGTTTCTGAGCCTGTATTTTGACTATTTATTCCTAGAATACCTTCCATTTTAAAGCAAAAAGTTCATAATGAAAATGTTGATAATTTTTCTGAAATTATTTTGCTTAGGAGTTGGTTTTATTCCAGGAGGAAAGATAAATTCAGATGTTTTTCTTCCTCACGGATTCATTTTTTCCTATCCATTCACTAACTACAGCAGAAATACTTGCTCTTCTTTGTTAGGTGTGTCCTTTTGGACTGCATTTTATAGGCTGTGTTCAGGCTAAATTTAGAGGGAGCTTCACCATTCATTGCAGCCCTGTAATTATAACTGCAGCAACCTCAAAATTGATTCAACTAAATTAAAACCCAGATTGCTTCTGCTGCTAAAACTCGTTTGGATCACCTGAGTATTTTTTTCAGTTAGTGATGCTTCTGAAATTTGAGAACTTTTGGTTTTGAAGAAGTGGGAGAAAAATAGCCCAGCTGAGCTGCGACATTAGAAACCTCTCTTAGTCTATTTCTGATTATTTCCCCCTGCTCCCACTATTTGTATTTTTTTTTATCCAGTCCTGACCCCCTATGGCAAAGTGCTTTAGCCGTGCTGATGAGAAGACGTCAATAATTCAGATCACATTATGCTGGCAATTCAATCAAATAGAAAGTTACCTATGTTTCAGAAACATTATGTAGGAAGTTAATTTGAAAGAGCAGCTGAATGCCTCCTGGAAAATTTGGAGAGTTTTTTAGTACCCATTTTGCTTGCTTGCTCTTATCGTATATATTCTGAATTTCTCTAACCTTGTTCTTGATGACAAAAGACATTTGCATGAAAACAGGATCTTTGTTTCTTAAGTGTTCATCTGTTCCTGCTGTTTATTTCCAACCTAAAGTCATAATCCTCTGTTTGTGGCATCACAATTGGTTGCAGTGGAAATTATTATGTCATCACAAACAGAGGATTATTACTTCAGGTGGGGGGATAAGCAGCAGGAACAGATGAACTCTTAAAAGCAAAAATGCTGTTTCATGTAAATGTCCTTGGTAATAAAGAAAAAGGGAAGTGAAATACAGAAAACCAGAAAATTGGTATGGGCAGACTTGTGTCTGAACAGTAGGGCAGCAGATTTTCCTTCAGGCAGGAACAGCTATTTTAAATTAGGGACATATCCATATAGAATTTGTGCTTTTAAATATTTTCCCCTCAATTAAAAAAAACTGTAAATACTGATGTTGCTACTCAAATACTGAGATTACTACTTTGTTCAGGTAGAGACTTTTCATATTTGTCAAGCATTCTTTTAATCATTTGTGCATCTGTTTGTCAAGTCACTTCTAATCTTAAGGGAGTTTCCTTTTTTGTGCCATCTGATAGGATTTTCAAGCCCAAGCCCCACCATTTGGAATGGAGCATCTGCCCTGTATGAAGCAGGGTGACCATGCTGGAAACTCATCTAAATCACACTGCTGAGCCAATCAGTCAAATGCTTTTCACAGGCTGCTTCCATTTAAAACCACAAGCAGCAAGCTGACATTTCTCTTCAGCATCATAAGATAGAAAGCTCTGAAATACCCAGAAGCAATCTCAGCTTGTACCTTATTTGGGTTTATCCAAGCTTTTTCCCCCACCCCCTCCATGTTGCAGCTGCTGTGTTCTTTAGTAAAAGGAGGTTAAAAAAATTATTGGTGCAAACCAAAAGGTTTATAAGAACAGAAGCTAAAATAACGCATAGAAATGAGGGTAGGGAAAGATTAGTAACAACGCTTATTGTCTGCTTTCTGTGGTAGCAGCCAATTTGACTTGCTTTCATTAAAATTCGCCTTGTTAGCTTGGGTGATGTGTTAGGGTGATGGACTATTTGATGTCTGAGAAGTGGTGAGAAGTTAGCTGTCTAATGATGGACTAATTAGAAAGCCCATCCTGGCAGGATCCATGGAAATTGATTTGCACAGTGCCATTTTTGCTAATGACAGTCATGAATACGTTTGCAGTCCTTTACTTACTCTTCCTACCCACAGCTAATGAAAGAGAGGCAATCATTAAGAGCTCAGCCACAATCTACCGGAAGTTTCCTTTGCCTTGTAGGAATAGCATACTTACAGAACTTCAGTTTTAGCTAGTACTCCTCATATAGAAGTGTCACATGTCAGCCTCCTATAAAATGAGTGTGTTTTCTAATTCATCTCTCTTTGAGTTATCCTCACTGAATAGAGACTCGGTGCCCTCTCTGTGCTATATACAGGAGATGACCATCACTGCATGGGACTAGAAAAAACCATAAATATGTAGTCTGAATAAAATTAAAATTAATTAGACAATTTTTCCTACAAGGGCATAACATGTCCATCCACAACTAGGTCAAGCATTTTTAATATTTATCAGTCTAAGGCAAACAAAACGTATTACTTTTAGTATCTCCTCTTATGATTCTATTTACCCAATTGGTTTCAGATGTCTTCAATCTGCCCAGATGGTATTTGCCCAGCCAGGTCCATATGGCTCAGTATTCACAAACTAGAATTTTTTGCACAAAGATCTCCTGAATAAAATATGACAGTCAATGCAGTGTGGCTACCCATAAGTACATCCTTCTTTGTCCAAAGGGCTCTAGCTTTCTAACACCTTCCGAGCTTCCCAAGGCCTTCTCTGGTCAATAATTATCTGGCATTGCATTGCTTTTCTCTTTAACGTACATAACTCCTGTGAATTTTGCCATAATTTTTTAAAAAAAAACGGACTTTTAAAATTGTGCCTTTACTTAGCTCTTTTAGGTGCTTTCTGACAGATGTAAGCAGTAGCTGGGGGTATTGCGTTTGGTTCCAGGAGTTAGCTGTACCAAAGTACTCATATGGTTTCAGTGAAATGTATGTCCTATAAAAGCTGTCAGGCAAAGGTGGAGTTTAAGAAGGAGAAGTGAAAAGTCTAAGTTGACAAGCAACCAGGAGTTGAAAGTAAGAAGGCAAGCAAGGGAATGCTAAAACATCACTGTAGGCAGCAATGAAGGAGTCAGGGCCTGAGGATGTGCAGTGAGGACTAAAAAGAAGGGGAATGGATAGCTTGAAGCCACTGATATTTGGATGGATTAGAAGAAGGGACAGCAGAGGAATCAGAGTGAGTTATCAGAAGACAAAATAAGAATGGAGAAGGAATGAGGAAGGTTCAAATGACTGTATCTGAGTTTCTTAGGTTTCTTCTTAGTTAAAAGGAATTCTTGGGGTGGCAGAGATAGCAAGCAAGTGGGGAAACGTGGAAATCATGAGGGATTCTGGTAAAAGGACAATTAATTTTATTGGGGCAGGGAGATTATGTGTAGACAGTATCACAGAACAACATCGTAATGGTTTTAATGTCTGTTTTAAATATGAACAAGAAAAGTCCACTTCATTGTAATGAAAATGACTTACCTTGACATAACCAGGAAAAAAAAAGATCTTGCCACTAAGGAATTTAGGTGAGGTCAGCACTTTAATTTATTTCTGAGACTGAGCCTGCCCACCTTATCTTGTGCCTGCATTCACTGTTTTACTTTGAAGAAGTTCCTCTATATTACTTCCCTGAAGCGAAAGCCTTATCTGATTTTAGCAGTTAAAACAACTGTAAGTGTATTCATCTAACGGCTTGGGGTTTCCCCTGAAAGAAGAAATTTTCTAATTTAAAAATTTCCTTCTAGCTCATCCATTCAAGTTTTGTGCTGTAGCATATGTAAAATATATATGCATACATATATTATATCTATATATGTATATATGAGAAGCATCTAGATATGGTAGGTACAAGATTTTGAATTTCTTTGCTGTTCAGTGTTACCTCCCGGCACTAGCTACTCATTAGTTTTGGGGGGGTTTCGTAATATTTATTCCTTTTTGTTCCTGTAGTGCAGCCTACGTAAGATATTAAGAAGAAATGGTAAACCCTTATGTACTTCCTGGACTGTTATTGGAGTGGGTTTTCAGTAGTCTTATCATGCATACCATTCAACATCTAAATGTGCTAACACATGTAAAGAAACAACTAACACTTCCTTTAAATTAGCTGCTTTTATATTTTTTGTGTGCTAAACTTACTTAAAAATCAAAATGAACCTGCAAAAGCAATTGGATGGATGTGTAACTCAGATAAAGGTATTCCAAAATCGCAATCAGAGGTGACTATCCAGTATAGCAAACTAGAGAAGATTTGTGTGTAGACCTATATATATATTAGCACTTTCAGAAGAAATATTTACAAAAATAAGTCATGAAAGATATGGGTACACAGTAATGTTATCCACTAGCATTGCATAATGCACAGTATTGATGACTGATCTCTTTAAAGAAATACTGCTCAAACTTTGGTTTAATTTAAAGTTCAGGTCATGTAGCTGTTTACTTACAAATAAATGGTCTAGATTAATGACTTGTTGGCATGTTTAGGACACAAAAGATGTCAATATGGGCAAGTGGTGGTAGTGTCATTCTCTTTCACAATTCTGATAAACATTAGTTTACTGTGCTATATTATGTAAAGCAAATATAAAACCATATTGAGTGATAGAATTTTGCTAAGCCATGATTAACATTGATCATGTGGCTAAGTATCTGCTCAAGTCTGCTATGTTCCTTCTTTACGGAAAACATCCCTGCTTCCGAAGACCTGCTGTGTTTTAGAGGTTTTGGCAGCTGTTGAAAACGGATGTAATGGGGAACAGGCAGCCACTGGACAGTGAGTTCGCTGTAATAATTACAGAATGCTCTGTGAATAAGTCTCTTACTCGTCCAGTCCAGGTCAATGGTGTAGCCTTCGTAGGCACAGAACTACTTGGCTGCAGTGAAGCAAAACAGTAAAGGAAAGGCCACATTAATGAAAAAGCAATGAGTGATGTTGGAAACCTAAGACACTCTGTTAGAAAAACAGTAATGATCTACCTAGCTGATATCTGATGTCCTGCCATCTAAAAAGAAATCACCTACACAGTTCTGTTTTCACCTAAATGCAGCTTTTGTTCTGCTTTACACTTGCTCCCCCTTCATGTGTGCTTCTCATCTTTCTTCCCTTAACATGCCCTTTCCATTTCATATTCCCAGTGGAATTGCACTACCTCCTATGCAGGCTCCTTTTCCTTCTCCCCCTGCCAAGAACCTTGTATTCTCTCTTCTCTTTCTTCCTCGTTACATTGTATTTACTTGCCACTAAAGTTTGCTTTTGTGAGCTATGGTATTCTTGCTTTTTCTTAATTGTATCTTAAGAGAGGAAGAATTTGGTTTTATGTTATGGTGGTTAGTCTTTTAAGGTGGATGTGTACCATGGAACTTGTGTAGTTCTCCATGAGGAGTCTTCCTTAAGAAGAGACAGTGGCCTTGCAAAGCACACAGATTAGATGATTGCTGTCACTTCTTGCTCAAGTTGGAGATTATTTCAGTAGACCTGCTGAAATATCCAAAGATACTTAGCTTTTTGTGTCATGCTTTATTGGGAAACAGCTCTACAAGATGTTTAGATTTACTTCTTAAAATTTTTAAAAAATTTTCTGTTTCCTTTGTCATCTTCTGTTCGCTTGAGTTTACTGCAGTCAGAGAATAGTGCCAAAAGTCAAGGCAACAAGCGAGCTGTGGGTAAACTTTAATGCCAGGAGCTACTCTGGAGCTTATATTATGAATCTCTTCTGAATTTTGCTTCAGGTTTTACTTTCCTGTAGGATGGTGTTAAAACATAGCCCTTCACAACCAGGGAAATGAAGGCCATTGTGCAGTTGGTGAAGCAAGGATTTGTGTTTTGGAAAGTCTGTCCTGGATTTCATAATTTATTTAAGACCAATGAAGTATTGAAAATATTTTCATTGTTCTGAAGCAGAGTTGAAGGAAGCAGTTACAGAAAGCCTTTTGTCTGTTTTCAATGTGGTGGTTAGGAATCCGAGAAGGAATGGAGAAAGTCTTTGGAATTAAGGTGATGAATCACAGTGTTCAGGTTCAGCAATAATGATTATTAGACTAAGTTTTGACTAACTCATTGACTAAAATATGTTTTTAATTGTCATACTTCATGTTACTTTAGAAATTGAAACCTTCAGATTTTTTTTAATGTAAGAGGTGCCTATAAAGAATAGATATCTTGGTTTATGGACTGTAATCCCCTATTTAGAAGACAAATTAGTAGAATATTCTCGTGTTACCCATTCATCAGTCATGTAAATTTTCTGCATACTCTGATTTCATCACAGAAAGTTCATTTATCCCTGGGGAATTGGAACAGTGAGCTTGTGAATCATTGTGCAGTTGGGTAGCCCTCCTAATCTGTCCTCTCCCAACAACCTGTCCTAGCAAAACCAAAAAAGTAATTTGCTTTGCACTTCAGTGTCCCCTCCTGCCCCCATGATTATCCTTGACTGGGTGTAGTCTATTGTAGCTGGGTGTTACTAAATCAAGTGAGGTGAGGAAGAGGACCCCAGCAAATTTTCTTGCTCACTATGTTGAGGACCAGCTTGTTGCACTGCCTGATTTGATTTTTCTCTTTTATTCCCTTCACAGTTGGGAAGCATTGTTTAAAAAACCAACCAGCCAACCAACCAACCAACCAACAAAATCTTCACAATTTTGAAAATCTGTAGTGAAGAACCGGATCCATAGCTTTATTCAGAATTCGAGATAGAATAGAAAGGATCATATATAGTTTTCTTTACTGTCATTTTTCAGGCTGTGCCAAAATGAAATGAAGACCCTTGCTTAGAGAAACATCTTGGAGAAAACAGGAAGAAATAGTTTAGTTAACTAAATTTTTGGTACATTTCCTAGTTTCTAAGCCTACAGCCTGAAGTCCCTCAGAGTATTATGTTTGCATAGGTGTGGTCACGGGTCATAGAACACCTTTGTTTTCAGCATTAGGAGTAAGTCTTTGTTTCAGGAACCCCCAGAAGTTTGATACCCCAGCAGTTCAGTGTAGGAAAGCTGAAGAATAGATACAATAATGTGATTATCAGTGAAACCGTTGTTGAGTATAACACTTTGCTCCTATAGCCTCACTCACGTTGTCCAAATGACTTAACAGCACAGGAACAGGAATTTTGAAAATGGCAGCTCAATTATGAAGCATCTGTTAAGACCAAATAATTAATTAACTTAGTAATGATTGTGGTTGGTTTCCCATACAAACATGCACTACGCAGACAGGCTTTGTATGCGTTGTCTCTGCAGCGCACAAATTTAATTCTCAAAGTTAGGCATGATTCCATTTAATTTCAAGATGTACATTTTCATCCAAATCCTGTTACAGAGACCAGCTTCTTAATGAAAAGAAATTTAATTTTGAAAGTCCTAGCCCTGCCTGAGAGACTCCAGACCCAGACCCTTCCCAGAACCTCACCTGCCCAGAGATGCTGTACACAAGGCCATGGCCCCGCAGGTAGAGCAGCACTGTAGCCTTTGCTTACTCTGCAGAAAGGTGTGCTTGTCACCTTGCATAAACTGGCTGTTGCTGACACTCTGCGAGTGTTCTGAGACTTCGGGGAGGGAACTGGTGCCTGTGCTCTTGGCCCAGCTGCTCCTGCACCTGCCAGTAATGACTGGATTCCAGTTTGCTACATGCCTTAAAAATGTTCCGAAACATATTGGCCTGGATGAAAGACAATGTATCTAAAAACTGGGATAGTCTCCTAACACTGTGAAAGGGCTCTGGGATGCAATGAGTAGTGACCAAACAAGAGACTGGTTTATTGTTGTTGGGAGAAGAGAAGCACATGGTAATTGTTACCAAACAAGGCATCCAATTTGCTATGACAGGCAAAAATTGTAGTTAACACAGGTATATTTTCCATTGTATTATGGATGCAAATAAAGACACAGATGTCGAGAGAAGAGCTGACACACATTATTGTGTATTGTATCTGCTTGAAATACTTAGAAATTGTTAGTCATGGGTAGTACGCTTGGGGACTTGTACTGTTCAGCCAATGTTCAAAGCAACAGGCACGTTCAAACTAAATCAATTATCCCTAAAGAAATTTTAAATATACCGAGGGTATTTTGCCACGTAATCATCTATTTCTAATGTGTATGGGTTATCTTCTTGGTTGAGTATTTTACTCTTTTCTCTGCAGGTCAGTCTCCCCTAGAGTAAGACCATTTTCTGGTACTGAAAAAAGAGATTTATAGTGACTGATTAATGGCTCATCCAGTGATTAAATTTGCTGATTCTTCTGAAATTCCTGGCTAGTAGAAGCAGAAGCCAAAAGTGAGAGGAAGTGAAGGACTAAAGTAGAAGAAATACATCTATTAGCAGTAAAAGTATAGACCTAATATTCTCACTTTACTAATGGATTTTTTTAATCTTAATTTCTCTTTGTAAGAGGATAGGCAGTAGACATCCATGCCTGATGTTACTGCAAAAATGTTTCAATTTATACTAATTTATTGATTATATTAATTTATACTCATGTAAGCAAGTAGAATGTGGCTATTCTGCTTTACTGAATTGGAGCTATATACTGCAATATTAATTTATTCTGTCTCCTATGTTAGAGACCAAGTGTGAGGCAATCAGGAATCTACCATGAAATATTTTTATTAGACACCTTTAATCACAGGTGCATGTGGGGATGTAGCATGTTGTATAATGTTGTTACTCTTAGAGTACTTGAGTTTATGAGATGCTGCTTTAAATCTGCAGAGAATAGTAGGGTAAGGGAAGGAGGGATGAATATTTGTTTTTCCTTAAAGTTTCTCTGTCAAGATTTTTAGCTGTATTTTTATATTAAGAGATTCTGGAATTATACTTAGGTGTGTCCACAACAGTCTTGTGTACCTTAATTTAATAAGCTCTCTCTGTTGCAGCAATATTAATGCTAATCTTGTGACAAGAGTGCCTTCACAAGATTTCAGGTCTATCTCTACAAGTCTAGAGATCCATGAAAGAGACTAGAAAAAAAAATGGAGACGTATGGGCTAGACCTCCAAATATTCAAGTTTTTCATAGGTAGAAATCAAAGGATCAGTAAGGGGAGAGTTCAGAGCACAATTATTTACTTCTGTGTTTTTAGTCAGAGTGAGATGAAAAATTCTTATTTTTTCAGCTGTAAAATAGGGGAAGTAGGTGAAATAGCAAGGAATGCTTCGTGACAGGTGTTGTGTTGTCTCACAGTCTCAACCTGAAACTACTGGGGTGGAAAAATTAGATGAGATTAAACACTTCAAGCAAATATTGCTTCCATTGGAGCTCTGTGGAGGTGACTGGGTAGCTGGGAAACCATGAAGTTTCAGATGAATGGGAGCTGAAAACCAGTGTCATCTGCCGACAGGGGTGAGAACAGTGCTTGCTGAACACAACCTAAGCTCTCTAGTAGCTCCACTGCTTAAAACTTGGGTCTTCTTATGAAGATCTGCTGTAGAAAGTGCTGTGGCTTCAGCAGAGTGAGCCTGAAGTGTCCTGACTATGCAACATGAAGTACATCTTAAGCAGGATTTGGTACACAGGCTAAACGGTGCAGATGTCTTTGGAGCAGAGATGTGCCTTCATTTTTGGATGTGCCCTCACAGGTCCGTAGTAGCCTGTGTAATTTGTGGAAGTGCATACCTGTGTCTAGTTGTGACACAATTACCATCATTTTGACACTCGGGGTGTCACATCTAGAATGTCTATCAAGCTTTGGGGAGAATTTAAGCAGGCAGATTAGTCCAGTCTTCCTCCCCTTTTCTCCCAAGGAACTTAAGGACAGGATTTTTTGAGGTAGAAAAAGGGTAAATACTAATATACTGCTCTTAGGTACTACCTTTGAAAATAAGGGAATAAATTAGACTAACTGGTGAAATGAAGAGAATTCTGACTGAACTTAATGACCATCCAAACTGATCTTAGGAAGAACAGGGCAGAAAAGAGTTTGCTGCGACTCAGAGCATTGTCATAAGATTTGAGATAAGGCTTTCACTTTTTTATGAATATAAATAGCATTCAAAATTACCACCAAATAGGCTTCAAAAGCCAAACTTCGTGTTAGGAATGTTAGTAACTCTTAGGAGAGGAACAGAGAATAAAACTGAAAACATCATTATAGCACTGAATAAATTTGTGGAGCATCCTCATCTTCAGTTTTTTGTGTGGCTTGTGTTCCTTTGTCCCTCCTATCATCAGCCCTCCATCTCAGAAAAAAAAAAAAAAGGACTCGGAAAGATGCAGAGAAAAGTGGCAAATATAATTCAAAGTTTACAACAATTTCTGTATTGAAGTAGACTGAGTCTTTTCTGTGAAAAAGAAACTATGTAGAGGAAATCTGGGATACAGGCTTCTTAAATTGTGGGTGTCAAAACAGTGGTTGTTCACGGTGTCTCCTCAGACAAGAACTGGAGATCATTAATGAAATTTTTGAACAAATGAAAGGCAATGTTTGTTTTTCTTCATAGCATCTGTAAACTGGGATCTTAGTCCCATGGGTTGTTTTGATGCAAAAGTTCACATAGGTCTGAAAAGTGAAAAGAAGAATTTGAGAAAGAAAAATCCATCAGGACCTATTAAGGCTACCAGGTGTAGCTTAGTTCAAATGCCTTAGTTGGAAACAGCTACAAACTAGGAGAGCATACAGAAGAAGTATAATTCATTATAAACTTGCCTTTTTCTTCCCTTCATTTGTGTGCAGGTATTGTTACCAAGTGAGAGAGATACTGGGCAAGGTGGGGTTTTGGTCTGGTCTGGTTTTCAGTCATTCTCACTTTTAATAAACATGAAGTCCAAGATTCTTGCTTTAGGACGTAATTGATGTTTCATTTAGGCTAGTTAATTCCTGTATGTGCTTTTCAGAATCTGCCTGTAAACATCTGATAGTGACTGCTGTGGGAGGCAGTCATGCTGAATCATACCCATTGTCCTTTTTAGCCAGCACTTTGTACCTCACTGTGCCTATGCATTTCAGTGAAAGTATCTTTTTTATTTAATATAGAATACTGTCATACCTATGGTGTTTGGTGCAATTGTGGGAAGTGCTGGAATTATGAAAAGGATACTGTGAACTCTGAAATCATACAGGTTCTTAGGTGACTTGTAATTAGTGACAGTGTTTAAATTCCTCTTCCTTTTTCTCTTGGCACCTTTTTTGTAAAATTGAAATCTAGAGCTACCTATGTTGCATAGTCCTACTTAATGCCTTGTTTGGCTATGGAAGTTCCAATCCTTACTCCATGTTTGCTCTCTTTGTACTACTCAGGAGAAACAAATGAAGTACTGAATATGCCTGAGCATGGGAACACCTCCAAAGGCATTTGTGTTATGGTCAGAGAAGCAGCAGTGGTGTATTGTACATGTGGTGGGTGATGACACATCCAAGTCTCCTCTGAGCTGCAGCTGCCCTGGACATCCTGCTCTCAAACTAGCTGCTCAGAGATGTGCCCTCGGATGGCCTGAGCAGATCTTGCTGTGTCCTGCAGAGCTGTCTCTGTGCAGCATTTCCCCCCCCCGACTGGGAGGCAGCCTGTTGGAGAGAGCACTGCCAGCCTGCTGATTTACGTCATGCCCAGGTTGCTCCAGCTTACTGTGGGACACACTTCAGAATAAGCTACACAATAGAATAAGCAGCTTCTTTGTCAAGTCATGCAAACATTTTATGGTCTCTTTTTAATCAGCATAAAGCATTTTACAGAATTCTAGGAAAGCAGATACTCAGCTAGAGGGAATTCTTCTGCCTTCCCCTGCTGTGTCCAGTTACATGCATCTCCCTAACCTTGAAGATGGGGTAAGCAATCTCCCGCTGCTGTTCTCCTCTACTCTGTAGTGTCTGGCTGTGTGGAATGGAGTATCTAAATGCCTGTCACAGACTGTTTTGCACACAAGTGCAAAAAGGCAGGTTAGTGGGAAATACACAAAATTGGTGACATACTGAATTGCTGAACAAATGTTGGTTGCTTCAAGGCTGTAGAAGGCAACACATACAAATGTTAATTCATGATGTCGATACAAATGCTCTCTTTTTTTAAAAGCCTTGGGATGCCCTCGGCCATGTGATTGTCATGTAACAGCACATGGCCCTTTTCATGTAACAACATAAGGCCCTTTTAATCTTTTTATTAGTACTACAATTTATTTGCAGAATTGGAGAATATTTTGCTTGAGTTTCAGACATGTCCTGCTTTCCTCACTTTCTCATTTAAATAGTTCCATTAGTGTCTGTCTCACTAAGGCCATTTCTCATAATGCAGTTCTCCTTGCTTTTGTGACTTTTTGTTCCTTTGTAGAAGTTGCTACAATGAGGCTTTTGTTCTGTCATTGGAGAATTTCTTATTGTCATAGTTGCTAAATAGGAATAAAGCAGCTATTAGCATTTTCAGATACAGAAGGGTAAGTGACACAATTGAAAGAAAACTGATGGTTTTCCACCACAGTTTGGGGCACAGTGTATCTGATAAGATAGTATTCAACTTGTCATTTGTCTGAAAAGGGAGAGTCTGTTTTTTCCAAACTGAAACCTTGAGTCTTTGCCTGATCCACATTCTTCTAGATGAAGAAACCTAGAGTTTTTGCAGACAAAGGAGAAAGCATCTAGGACAAGACTGAGTACCTACTGCTACTGGAGAGGAGATAGTGGGATAAGCCATGTCCAGTGCAGAACAGGGATGTCCCAAGACAGCCCAAGGATGTTGAGGTGGTTGTTTGACAAGGACAGAAGGTCTTTGGCATGCTGGGTTGTAATTGCCTTGGGTCAGTCTTACTATCTTAATTTGAGCTCAGATTCAGCTCTAAATTTGCCTAGATTTAAAAACAAACCCCAGAACTTCTTGGTTGATTTTTCATTTTAACATGGCTGCCTTTTTTGCTGTTCTTTTCTTACAGTGAATGAAACAGGTGTGGTTAAAATTGAGTTGCTAGCTCACTTATTTGGGTTTGCTCTTCTCATTGCAAGCTCAGGGAAAAAAAAAAAGGTATGGTTGGAAACTGTTCTGAGCTGTCAGCTCAGATAGAGTATGGTCTGTGCAGCTCAGTGCAGCACGCAGTGTTTACTGCAGACAAAAGAGATGGAAGTATAGTAAATTCTTGCTGCACGGTTTTCTGTGAAACCTGGAAAGAATGCTGGGAGGATTTTGATTTTGTTTATGTTTTTATAAAAGCCATTTCATGTTTCCCAGGGTGTTGTTCACAACAAGCCGAATGTTAGCAGAACCCAGACCAGAACTCAACCCTGCTTTTCCTAACACCTTGTGGTGCACTAGGAGCCTGGCAGGAAAATCTCAGTCATCCATCCTTAACCCATCCTATTTTGCCACCATTTCCCCTAAACAGTAACCCAGCAGAGTCCTGCCCCACGCTGCTCTCGGCTGCAGGCTTTTCAGTCAGCACCGATAATTAGACTTTGAGATAAGCCATCTGCTTGCTGGCCCCCGGTGGTCTGTGGGCTTGGCACTGAGCTGCGGAGGCCAGTGACAGGTCTGCCGCAGGAGAGGCCTGGCAGTGACACAGCAGCTGCTCGCCGAGATACCGAGCGCTCTTGCAATTGAGCACCTACGTGCTGGGGGTTTTAAACACCGCTGGCCAGGAGGAGCACACGGCGCTCCCGTCAACAGCGAAGCGTGCGCTAATGAAGGAAAGTCAGGGTGGGAGGGCACAGAGGCCTCCATTCCGTAACGAATTCATTATTTCATCGTGCTTCTGAGCATCCGAGCGGGGATGGGAAGGCATGTTTTGCCCAAGTTAATTCTGGCTGATTATAAATGGAGGAGAGCAGGGAAAAACCTGGCTCTTAGATGTTGTTTGTTCTGTGGTTTTGGCAGTCTTGTCCCCTTTCTACAGATCAGCAGTACGTGAAGCTGCAATGGGATAGATAACTCAAATTAACACCTTATTAGAGGTTTAGACATACTAGGCATCTATATCAGGCTTTGTACTGTGGTTGAAAGACCTTCCTACCTCTAGAGTCACTTCAATTTCTTCCTTTATTTTCTCCTCTCGCCCTACCATTTGGGTAGAAATCCCTTCCTTGTTGCAGGCTCCTTTCTACCGTGACTCTGACACTGGTGTGCAAAACCTTTATTATTGTTGTTGTTGTTGTTGCTATTATTATCATTCCAGTCTAGTCCAGTTCTTACTGGTGAACAAAGAACCTGTCTTCTTTTTCCTGTTGTGCCGTGAATATCTTGTGTGAACAGAGAAGAATAAATGTTTGGTTTCTTTTCTTTGCAAAAGCAAGCAGCAGCTAAGCTCAAATCAGTCTCTTTCTGCCCGGCTAGATTAACAGCAGGATAGCTGCAATTTTTGTTTTATTAGACAGGAAACTTCTTACTTATGAGGGTAATCCCATGAATTCCAGCTCTGTGGGTCGGCTGGCTTTAAGGACATCCCAGAGGATGCAATGGCCTTATTCTGGACCTAGAAAAAATTGAAGTCTTTTCCAGTCTTAATGGACAGAAGCTTAAATCCTAATATTTAGAGGCTGATTTCATTTACTTTTCTAGTAATGAGGTGAAATTGTCAACAATTGCAAAGAGACAACTAGGTGCCCACCTCTGCCTTCAAAAAAAAGAAAACCAAAGTGTTGTTATTTTAATTACTTGGGACATACTTCTGATTCTGCAGTGATGGAAACTGTGAAAACACCCGTGTTCAAAGCAGATGCAGCAGTGACTGCCATATGCAGTGTGGTGTGAGCAAGTGCCAATCTATCGATTTAATTACAACTGGGGTCTGATATCCCAAGCAGCAATTTGCCTTTCTGCCTTCCCTGCTGGATGAGATGACACTGGGAGGAAGATAGGAGAGGAACTCAGGAATAAGCAAAGGATAACAGGGCAAAGAAAAAAAATGGACTATCAGTGGAAACCACATCAGATTAACAAACTTTAATTACATTTAATTTTAATCCTTAACATTTATCTAAAAGGTGATTGAGAGAAGGTTTATTAGGATTCTGTGTCCCTATAGTCCTTCTTTGAAAGAACACTGAACAAGATGATTGCTTGCGTCTCTAATTAGAAGTTTTTCCCCTCTTGATCACCTAAAGTCAAATTCATTTACTCTGCTTGAAACAAGGATTTAATTTGATTTTTTCTTTGCATCAAAAGATGTCTCTCAAACATGATACAGAACCACAGCCTGCTAATCAAGGCAGAACCTATTACCAGCCCAGTTTTATGAATATTCACATCAGAGGGCAGCACCAATCTCATTAGTAAGGGTGTTGCAATCATTATTAAACTGTTGGAGTCCATTATGATTCCGAGTGCTGTAATGATGACTGATACCCACTGAGGGCAGCTGAGAATACCAGAGCATGATGACCTCACCTTTTTTTATAAGCCTATAGGGCTTTTAAAGGCTTTCAGCGTATGTAGTTTGTATTCTTTTAATCAAGTGTGTGAAAGTGGTCTTAATATCCCTGATTCTCATGCTCTAGTGATGTGAAGAGAAACACAAGAGCAATTAGGGAATCTGGAGGTTATGTTTGGGTGATATGGTAAGTCAGTAATATGAATTCTTTCAGATCTTAGGTCTCTGTTAATGAGTAGATTCTTGTCAGTTAGACTAAAAGCTCAAAATTGATAAGCTGGATCAAGCCCCTTCTGTTCCTTGCTTGTAAAGTGAGAAGATGTACTGCTGCTAAGCCCAAGTTTGATCATTTGGGCAGCAGAACCGCTGTAGTTAATGGACCATCAGCACTGTCAGCACAAGCCCTTTTTCCACTCCTCCTTTGCTCTCCTGCTCTGAGAATAACATCCACTTGAGGTTAAGTGTTGCTACAAACAATTTGCTACCCCGTCTTGCTTTCTTCAGATCCCTGCTTTAATCAGGCGAGTGAAAGGAGGTTAGCCTGAATACTCTGACTCACAATCCCAATCCTGCCTTAGTTATATTTACATAAATTAAATTTGTGCAAATTAGCATAGTATCTGTGGATTTTTTTTTGACATTTACAATAACCTGGAGGATGTGTGTAGCTGTTAGTATACTTTCTGAGCTCAGAAAGACGTTTCTTTCAGCCTTCATGTAATAATGAAGCAGCTACATGTAACCAAAGACATCGGTATTATTCTTGCAGTGTCCAGTAGCTGAGATAGACGTCTACTGCTTTTTATGTGTCCTCAAGACAACTTACCATCTTGTTTTCATTATACTCCTCTGCTCTCCTTGCATCCTAGAGATCAGCTTTTAATCCAGCAAGAAGCTCCCTCTGGAGTCCTTCGGGGTCTCTCTTTGCTCAGCCCTGAAGGGTGCTGAAAAAGTTGTGCCACCTGTTCCTCCTGCAGGCTGGGACTGGAACAGTGCATTTGTTTTAATGTGTTTTTAATTGACTTTTTTGCTACAATCTTCTTTTTATAAACTTGCAAGAGACTGTTAATGCAAATGGTGAGGCTGATTGTAAATTACTCTGTGATAATGATGCCTCCCTGTGATAAAAGGGAGGCATTGTGGGAAACCAATTGTAAATTACATGCAGGACAGCTCTGTGCCACCAAAGAGCATCATCTCTTTCTTTGTTCTTCTTCTAGCTTGGCTTCCACTCTAAACTGTGAGCGATCTCTGTGTTGAGAGCTCTCACTCCTTCTGCTCCCCATCCTGCGAAATGCCAGTGAATGTATCCCAGTTGGTTGTTAGAGCTATTCATGGCAAAAGTAACCTTGGTCTTTGTAGGCTAGAAGAGGCAGGAGCTTCAAGCAACTCCACTATTAATTAAATGTAGTGAGGGGAGTGGAAATTAGGGGTCTTGCAACAAGCAGGGCAGAATCCGCCTTTAATTAATGATGTTGTCAAGTGAATTAGTTAGAAGATGAACTCAAATACTACCTAGAGGTGTCTGTGGAGAAGAATGACCAGCATTTCAACAAGGGAAACTGCAGTAGGCATCCTACAAAGACTGGGACACATCTCCTTTAGAGTGATTTGGCAGAAATACCGAGTTGTGGAGCAGCCTGCCTCTGGCAGCTGAGAACATCTCCTAATTAGACTGTTTGCACAACACTTGTTGGCAGGAGAACATATCTTATTTAGGATCTTTGGGGATGTCCCTCAAGTAAACCTTTCCAAGATGAGTATTTAGACTAAGCCCTCATGTTTTTGTTGTGTCCTGATTCACCCCAGTTTCAGATTTTATTGCTGGTAACATCAACCATTTATCCAGTAACATTCAACAGAGATGGTCTCTGTTTGGAGGTAAATGTGGACCTTGTGGGAGGCAGATTTTAGGCAAACTATTGCTGGATGACAAAATTATTGTCAGCACTTCCTATGCGAACCTGGTATTTTGCTGAATGATGCAATGTCACCTTCTCAGGTTGAAGTGTTCCTTCATTATATGGCAATAAGCATCAAGTGGAAAAACTGCAGTTCAGACCTTCCATGTCTTTTGGAATCACAGTTATAATTTTATAGTCAAAAAAACAAGTGTAGAAAGCTCATCAGAACTTGGTTTCAGAAACAACCATTTCATTAAACAGACAATTTCCCTTGCCCTGGATTACATTTCACGTGTCCTTTTAAACAGTTTTATTTCAAATAAGTCTATCCTAATTGATCTCCTGAGAGCCCCTGGGAGGTTTCTTGCTGCACCAGCTTTTGCTCATTAATGCATTTTACTATTAATGAAGATATGTAAATACCAAGTTGTTTTTAAAAGGGCTTCACCTCCATTATTTCACAATAGGTCTGCCATTCCTGCAGATATTTGCTGATGTTAGTTAACAACAATGCCTGTTCCTAATGATCATCTTGCCCTGGAAAATAACTTGTGATACATGCATGGAACTGAATGAGAAGCAATAGATCGGCTATGGTAACTATATCCAGTGCATCAAAGGAAAAGCAGAGTTTGCTGTTCCCTCAAGGCTTAAATTCTCAGGAGACACTAAAGATGCTAGCTTCCCACCTGCACTGACTTTTGATAGTGTTTCAGAACTTGACTCTTTTTATTTTCCTTTAAAAATCTACACTTCAGTGATTTGTGCAATCCTGAAATTGCTAGAGAAATTTTGTCCTTATACACCGCTGAAACTTGAACTACCGATTTTTAAAATTTTATATTTATCACTTGAGTACAGCTGCCATTTATAGCAATTCATTTTGTTTGGCCATTGACAGTTGCACATAAACCCCTATCCAGAAGAGCGATGAAAGTTAGAGGAAATGCACCCACCTTCTGAGATATAATTGTATGCAAGACAAATGATAGCAGAGTCTTTGAAAGCAGGTGGAATTAAAGCAGTGACACAGTAAGTATAAAGCCTGAAACAGTTTTGCTAGGATCTCTTCAGTATCTATCACAATTGGTCCTTCTTGCAGCTTGTCCAGTTTTCTCTTTGTTAGGCATCAGAGGATGACTAATACGCTGCTATTCAGAAAAACGAGGCTTTTGTTGGCAGTAGTCGTCTTATGCAGCAGTAATGCTATTTTTAAGTTATAACATGCATTTTTCACATAAATCTGTGCTGATTTCACTGTGCCTTTTTGATTGTTTTCCAAAGAAAGCACAGTAACCTTATTCTTCCTCTGATAGTTGCTTTTAAGTTATTGTTGCTCCACTGACATATAACCTGACATTTTCAGGATTACTAGGCATCTCTTTCTCGTATTGGTTTTAGTGGGATCTGTTCTGTGTTTATGAGGAGTTGGTCACTTTTGGTGTCCAAATGTACAGCTTGGAGACCAACTTTTGGCACCTAGCTTTGGCAGTTGTTAAGATATCCTGAAACTTACAGTGAGAAGTTTGACCCTACTTAAACAGACAGCTATTTAGCTAGGAATTTTCAAGTGGCTTGTTATTTCCAAAAACTGCAGAAGTACAACTCTGCCTGTCCCTTTCAACCAAAGGCAAGGATTATGTGACGGTTGGACTTTGGGACTGTGTGCGCCTGAAACACTCAGAAAAACAATCCAGTGCATTGCCCATCTCCCATTTTCCATACCATAGTGAATCTTCTTTGGGATTTCACAAGCTGGAGGTGTTCAGAAAGTAGACTGTAGAAATAGGCTGTGTTTTCCATTTTTTCTTTCTAAGAAGTGACCAGTCCCTTTACAAACTTGGCTGTTTAGGAGGAGAGTGGTTTACCGTATCCTCTCATGTTTTATGGGCTTTTCAAATAATATGTCAATGGACAATTACTTTTGGACAAATTCAGGCTTTTTGGTGATGCTTTAGATTGAAATGTGCACATTTTTACATGTGTAATTTCATTGTAACTGTTGGAAAATCTGTTTCTGACATGTGCTTTCTGATAAAATCCTTAATACTCATTGTCTTCAGGGATAGGACACGTTCCCCACATATAATTAGCCTGTCTCATTTCAAACCTCACAAGGAAAGCTAAATGTGCACTTTTCCATCATATTGAAGTTGTCTTCTTGCTTCCAACCCACAATCCAATTTCATATTTCAGGCTTTCTCTGTGAAGTCAAAACTCTGTTGTCAAAGAATAGAAAGGAAGTGCGTAACAAATCAAGAGTAGGTTCACTTTATAATGTCTTATGTTTAAATCTCCAGCAGAGTATGTTGGTTTAGTGCTTGTGCATTTATGTTGAACGTCTGTGTTACATGTAACACCCTCTGAATCCTTTACCATAGTGAAGATCTCTAAGGCATGGTGCAGAGGAAACCTCAGCCAGCTGAGCTGATGTAGATTCCTACCTGTGAGAGTGGCACACATTTTTGCCTCCCTGTAATATGTATGTGTCTATTTGACATGAATATGTGATTATCACATGAATATGTGATAATTTAGGATCTACAGTTACCTAAATATTCCCAATTTAATAACCTGCTTTCAGTCACTTAATTTTGCTTACCTTGTCAGCTTAAGCATTAAATTCTTGTCTTGCTTTCCCCCAAAGCTAAATACCTTTGAGAAATTTTAAGGGGGCTTCTCTGAGCACAAGAGGGATGAATAAAATGTCTGAAGGCAGTGTGTAGGATTTTTCAGAGCTGTGTAGTATCAGTTGAATTGCATGAGTAAGAAGCTGAAATTTATCACAGAAGTCCTTCCATGTGACAAGAAGAGATTTTGGCATCTTCCAGTGAAGACTGGCCTGGTGCTTACAGGATGACTCCTTGAAGACCTTTTACCTGATTTATTGTATTACCTCAGCAAGAAAAGGTGTCCAGCTCAGAAAAAAACATGAAGACAGATACTTTTGATTTGTGGTCTTTATAGTTCAGTAGAAGACAGGCGTTCTGGACCTTGCTGCTATATATGGAGTTTTCTTTCTAGCATTTCTTTCTACGGTCTGAACATGCAATGTGAAAAAAAGCCTGAGAATATTGTCCTCCACATATTTTTATGCTCAAAATTCAGGCAGTAGCAGCATTAGCACTGCATGCACAGCCTTATTGCTTTTTCTTTATGTGAATGTGTTTGTGCATACTATAATCTACATGCCTTGTCACATGGTGCCTCCCAGACACGTGTGCATTTTTGTGCAATTCTTAAATCCCTTGGAAAGTACCTTTTACACTCCTTTAACCTTGTCTGTTTTCTGCTCCTCTTACTGTTGTTACAGTTTAGAATCTTTATATCGTTTTTTTTTCCAGTGACTTGGATTTTATCATCAAATTCCTTATATGCAGAATTAATTACAAGCATTATGTAACATGTAGAGAGTAGTAATGAAGTGCATGTGATTCTTCAGGGGAGCAAGTATTTGTCCAAGTGGTTACAGCTCTGTAAGGTCGGGGCTACAGACCATAAGCTTGAGTTGTACACATCTTTTTCAAATAATAACCTTGCCCGCATTAGGTAATTTCCAGAATTACAAGGGCCATAAAGGGCACTTTTATTGGAAAAATTATGTTGCCAGAGTACATGCATTTGTTTCTAATCCCAGAAAGTGTCTACATACCTGGAATTTTACTAGAAGACCATTCTTATATGTTTAAGAACTTTTTTAGGGGTGTTACAGGTTTTAAAACATAGCAGTTGCAATTTTCTTTTGCTGCCAGTTGGACTTAGAGTATTAAGGTGACTTGGCTTTATAGGCCATATGGAAAATAGCACCAATAAAATACCTCAGAACTCTTTAAAATAGCCTAAAATAGAGCAACATGGTGGATGAGATAAAATATTATTTCTGTTCTGTTTAAGATGACCAATATAATTTGTTTGTCACCTATTTAAATCTTTTCATCACACCATGCTCCGTTGTAAGTGTTTCATTCAAAACCTTGGGAAATTCCTGGCTTGAATGCAAGCACTGGATAATAAAGGGAGATTATGGGTGATGAATGGATTGAGGGCAACCCTTCTGAGAAGAACTTGGGGATATTGGTAGATGAAAAATTAAATATGAACTGGCAACATGTGCTTGCAGCCCAGAAAGCCAGTCACATCCTGGTCTGCCTAAAAAAGCATCGCCAGAAGGCCGAGGGAGGTGATTCTCCCTCTCCCTTCTGCTCTCACGACACCCAACCTGGAGTGCTGTGTCCAGCTCTGGGGTCCCCAGCATAGGAAGCACATGGACCTGCTGGAGCAAATCCAGAGGAGGGCCACAAGGGTGACCAGAGGGCTTGAGCACCTCTGCTGTGAAGACAGGGTGAGAGAGCTGGGATTGTTCAGCCTGGGGAGGGCGTTGGGGAGCCATCACTAGAGCCTTTTGATACAATAGAAGGGTCTTACAAGAAAGATGTAGAGAGACTTTTTACCAAGGCCTGTAATGACAGGACAAGAGTTAACTGAAAGAGGGTAGACTTAGATTAGATTTTAGGCAGAAATTCTTTACTCAGAGGGTGGTTGAGGCACTAGAGCAGCCAGAAAAGCTGGGGATGCTCCATCCATGGAATTGTTCCAGATCAAGGTGCACAGGACTTCGAGTAACCCGATCCAGTGAATATGTCCCTGCCCATGGCAGTGGAGATACACCAGTTTTTAAAGGTCCCTGTCAACCCACAGTGTTCTCTGATTACACCCAGGGCTCCCCAGTGTGATTAGTTAAATCTCTTTTGTGTTCAGCAAAGGCAGAGGACAGGCAGCTGAGCAGTTAAAACTCCTGTTCTTGGGAGCTGTGCTCTTGTAGAGGAAGATCTTTGAGACATTGCATCCTGATGAGATACCTACCTCTGGTGACTGTCTCATGGATTGTTCAGTTTAGTTACACAGCAGTCGTGCTTGAGTTGGGGTAATGCAAGCAGTGGTGACACAGAGCCCTGCTGAAGTGCTGTGTCATGACAGGACAGCCAGCAGTTTGGTAGGCATTTCTAACTGGTGAGTGCTGCAATACCGAAAACTTCGCAGTCTCTCCAGTGAAGGGTAAGCCCTGAGGAGGAGCTCTTTTTTTTTTTTCTTTTGTGAAGAAGGGAACATCTGAAAACCGTTCAAATTATTTTTAATGTTGATGGTGAAAGAAAATGTTGCCAGTGCCAAACATGCCCTAAAATTCAACCAATTTAAAAATAAAGTTGTAATTTTCTCACGTGATTTTTCATTCCTGTCACAAGCAAAAATTGTAGGCATGGTGGAAAGTGTCAGGTTTTGACTGACATGTTGGCATCATCTATTAGGCTTGGTTGCATGGGAGAAAAGCCGAGCTGACCGGGCACCCCTGAAGCACCCTTTTCCATCAGTACATGTACACCGGTGTGCAGGTGCGAGGGTACAGCTTTTCTGTTAGCAAAGCTCCAAGTCGGGTTTGCATCTCACAGTTCAGGCACTAAACTAATTTCCAGTAGTAGTGGGATTTCAAATTAGGATATGAGCATGTGGAAGGGACAAGTGAGTAGGTCTTGACATAACTGAATAGTTGAACTTAACTTGCAGAGCATGTGTTCTGGGGAAGTCTGTCCCGTGGAGGTGCACTTCAGAAATGTCCTGAATGAGGTTAGAAAAGGATGTGTGAGACTGCTAAGGACACATCTGGTTTCATTTGCTTTAACTCAGGTGTTGTGTGGATGGTTCAGTCAGCTGGAGAAGATGAATCTGAAGGGACCACTTAGCTCAGTTAGACCAGTTCTGTCAGGGACAGAACAACTACTATGTACTGTGCGTGTTATCCTGAGAAGAAAGAGATATAAAGGCAACTTTTCCTGCAAATCTTGAAGTCACAGCATTTTAGTCCAATATCATGAATCAGATTAGCAAACATGGCTGCACCTACATTAACTAAAATATGCAGGTGTTAAGGGTGACAAATTGGATTAAAATGCAGAATTTGTAAGTGTAACCGATAACCTTACTGGTGCCCATGCCCTTGCACTTCACGAAGATAACAGGGGAAACCTAATTGTCATTCAGAGTAGGAATCTGCAAGGGGACGGAGGGACTGGCAGCTGGTTTGGATTTTTTTTTTAAAGAATACACCAGAAGAAGTTGTGTCTACCAATTGCCTATCTGTTTCTCATAGATTTCCTAGAAACTCCATGTGCTACATCAAAGACAACTGGAGGGGTGGCTGGGAAAGATTGCCTACCTGGTAATGCCTGCTTTTTATGACATTTAGCTGCAGCAGAAAACAGATCACAGATCTCAGAGAAAACAGCCTAATGAGAGTATTCAGAGGTGTTGAAATAAAGATAATATTGTCTAGGTGGTGACATAAAAGACGACTTTGTGTCTAGAATGGTAATGAGGATGTTTGCACCTTTTAGGCTGCTGATAGACTTTGAAGTAAAGAAGGGAAGAAATACAGGCAAAAGGGAAGAGTCACTGGTGGCCAGAAGACAGGGTTGGAGAGATCATAAAATACTGGCAGAGGGAGCTACCAGAAAATGCTGGAAATGCATCCATCCTACACTTTGCTCTATATTGTAAAAAAATAAATGGTAGAGCCATGGTTTTACCATCTGCAAACTAGCTGATAGTAATGCAGTCTAAATAAAGATCTTAAATAAACAGACTACAGAAAGCCTTTTATCAACACCCCCATCAGCCCTTTCCTGGGGCTGTTGCAGTGGGTCTTTGAGCACCATCACACACACTGCAGTGTTTGTAGCTCTCTGCAGGCACTGCCACATGGGGTCCTGCTTCCTGCTGAGAATTTGGCCAACAGCAGGGCAGGTTTTGTCCTCCCAGGAGATCCTGCACATCTGACTTCTTCTGCCTTGAAGCTCCCGCATGACTTAGCTTACCATCTTGCTGTGCTTCCTTGCAGCCGTCTTTTGAACACACCTTTCTGTACGGTAAGTTTTATAAAAGCTGTGGTTGATTCATAGCACACGATTGCTTGGCAGCTGTGTTAAATCCCGTCTTTTTAAAAAAAATCTGGTTAGCAGAATGAAACCTGATAGCTTGACCTAGAAATTGAAAGAGAAGAGGCAGAAGGAAAAGGAGAGTTAATGGATTAACTCCACAGAGCAGCTGAGATAAAGGTTCCATGTTTCATTCTGCTGCTTTTTCAACAAGGAGAGGTTTTTCTGTAAGTGTCTGCTTTAACCCCTGTGGGTTGGTAACCCATGTGGTACCAACTCTGTGAGTTGGAAACCCAGGAGAGCAAAGAACTTTCGTCTGCAGCAAGGGACTGCACAGGTCCTTTTTCTTCCTGTGCAAACTCATTTTAAAAGTACAGTTCCATTTTATTTAGCAAGAATAATGAAATGCCAAAGGTGAGAGTTTAAGAAGACAGAGGTAAATAACAGAGGGAAAGTGTTTTCTGGTTAGCCTGATGGAGAACATGGTTGGAAAAAGATGTTGCACACGGCAGGGACCACAAGGGGAGGTACCTCTGCTGCCAGTGAGAGAAGGAGCAATTCAATGACCAAATCTTTGTTATATTTTAAAAATAAAATGTATGATTATCACTGGGATTCTGAAAGTACATAAGGCTTCTGTGTATCTTGTGGGAGGCTTGTTTCCTATTAAGAAGATGCTGATCATTGACATTTAACATCTGTGTCCAATAGAGAGCACATAGTTCTCTGAGGGAACTTAGATTTGAGAGTGAGGCAGGGACCTAAAATTGGTTGTGCTCCGCTGAGACATTCATATTTACTGATGTCTGAGAGATGCTTAAAGGGCTCGCCTGATAAATTATTCTACTGTCTTGCTTGACTCCATGGCCGAGCATTGGGAAGATCGCATTTTGCCATTAAATGAAAAATGCAGGGACAAGAAGATGCCTGTCTCTCTGGTCTGCCTGTGTGATGGCTTTGCTGGCACCATCCATCTTGCAAAGCTGTGCACTTTTTAGTGACCTAAGAGATAAACGTGTCACAGAATGTACCCTGCTTCTGTTCAGCTGTGAAATGATCATTAAAGGAGCTCTGACCTTTCAGTTTCTTTCTTTATGTGGTTTCTGATGTGATCTAACAACAGTAAAGTAACAGCTGTGGAGTTGGTAGTTCCCCAAATAATTTTCTTCTGTTCATTGAGAAACATTGCTCTCTAGCCAAGAAATTCACAAAACAGTTTTTAATAGATTTTACATACCATCCTATTTTGCTTTAAAAATCAGCAATTTCTCTTTGCTTGTGATTTGACACATTCAGATCCATGTGATATAGTTATTTTTAATTAATTTTTTTTCCTGGAATTTTAGAACTGTAATTTGATTCTTTTGTAATTTACAAACTTGGAATTTTTTTTTTCTTTTGAGAAGATTTTTATTTTATTCACAAAATTTTAATCTTTTCAAGACAAAGGGCAGTTCAGGAACCTTGCTCTTTCTTTGCATTTAGACAGTGTTTGAGCTGCAGGTCTGCAGTTTATCAGAGAAGTGAGATGTGACACCTGAGCTGCTTGGCCCTGCAAGTAATACTGCTTACCTGGACACTCAGAGGGCTGAACTGCCTTGTCTCCCTTAGCAAGCATTTCAGGGAGGGTGTCCAGGGTCGTCTTATGCTTATGGCTTCCTTTCTGAAACAGGGATAGAGTCCTGGAATGTCCTTATATTTGTCAGTGACCAATTAACTGAAGGTTTTTAAGTTTTGATAATCGTCTCTTTGGAGAAATGCACATAGATTAGAGAGCTGCATTATCATCCAAACAACTGGTCTGCACAGCTAAACAGGTGGTCTAATAAGAAATGATCATAGCACGATTCTGAATACAAGAAGTGCCACCTGAAGCAGGGAGTAAACAAGTTGTAAATTGAAAAATGGAGGCTTTAGCCTCACACATGTACAATCTTCAATACTGTGGGTGATTCTTTATCTGTACATTGGCAAATTTTCCAAATCATGACATAGCTTAAGCTGGGACTTTCAGTTTTTCGTGTGCCACCACATGTCACGCCCTACGTGTCAAGCAGCATATAAAAACTCAGGATATTAGGGTACAGACATGAAGAAATTAAATAATACGTTTATACTCTTATCACATCATAAGTCCCAGTGTCTGTACTGCATGCTTTGAGACAGACTTATGACAAGAATAAATTCTGCACTTCAGCTGGCTGATGGTGCACACTGCTTGATCCTTAAGTGAGAGTGAAGGCTTGAGGCAAAAGATGTTCATTCTGTATTATCAGTTAAAATATATATACACACCTAAAAGAATTGTGGTTAGGCATTTGAGACCTTCACTTGTGGTCTGTGGACAGGACAAAGTCTTACCATGGCAAGAAACAAGCTTCAGGAATTTCAGACCTCAGACATGGGTGAGAATGAAATCTATTTGTAGCCTTTGAACCCAAATTCTGAGGCTGCCATAATAATGAGATGATGCAGTTGCAGATCTTATATAAAAAATAAAAATGCACATCATTTGTATTTTTGTTCTTAATGATAACACACTCAAGCTATTTTTTTCATACTCGAGATGAGATTCTCCTTTCATTACGCGACTCTGGGAGTTTAAGCTTTATGCATAATGCTACTATTGCAAGCTTTGTGGCAAAATCCAAAATACTGACAGTGCTATGGATAGAAGACTAAGTTGCTTCAGATTATAAACATAATGAATATGCAAGACCTGTGATGACTTTCAGGTAATCTTTTGTTGTTCTGTTTTTCTGAAGAAGGTGTATGAAAATCATCTGAGAGCAAACAACATGTGGAATGGCACAGGAGGGAGTTTTTCATCACTGTTGCATATGTCATTTAGCACAACCTTGAGTTCTCTCAGACTTAAATGGCAAGCTCATTGTTAATTTCAAAGTTCAAAGTATTCTTTAATCTTTCTCTTATTTTACTCCCTTGTAAATAGCATTATGGGTTTCAGTGCCCGATTCCAGGGTTCCCACAAGTACTGTCAGGTTGTCCTTGATAGGTGGGAAAATCCATCTTGCTAAAGGTTCAAGAGGTCTGTCTCAAGAAACAAGGCCCATAAAATACTGCTTAACAGTGGATCTCTTTGCAGTGTGGAGTCTGAACATACATTTTTAAGTGCCAGGACGTCAGGGCTGAAGAAAGAAATGAAAATAAAGACAATAAATACCCAGGACTACTAAACACTTGCCAGTGCACTGAGTAGAAAACAAGAAATCATAAAAGGAGCCACTTTTTCTTTTTATTATGGAGTTTTCTTAACAAGGATTATTTCTTACTTTTTGAAATACCCTCATGGTATTTTTACTTTCTAACTAAATGGAAAGAGGAATGTTTTGTGAGAGGCTCTTGCATTCATCCCTTCTTCCCCTACAGCTTTTATGCTAATAAGCTGCACAGATCCCAGAAGCAGTTTTCTGTGTGACTGTGACAGGTTTGTTAGTAGATTAAATGGTCAAGGTGGATTTACAAAGGGATTTTGTATGTTTGGAGCTTGTGAGAGATTTTTTGTTTCAAATTCACTACAGTTAATTATTCCCAGAAGAGATACAATTTGACAAAAATTAGGGAAATCTTTCCTTTCTAAATCACCTGAGTTGATCCCTCACAATCTAATACAGGTGAAAGAGATAGGTCATATTGACCTTCTCTATCCTGGAAATACAATCTGTTTGGCTAGCCTTGGTGATAATTCAGCAATTCTGTCTAGGAAGTGGGTCTAGAGCCCAGACTGCATGTAGCCCTATGAATGTTTGGCTGGATTCCAGTCAAAATTATATTCAGATTGGTAAACTAGAAATTGAAATTTCCATTGCTAATATGCTGAGCTGGCCAGCTTGTTTTATTCTATTGTTTAGCAGCATGTTGCCCTATTGACCAAGTCCATGTCAAACTTGAGTGAATGTTCACAAAAGATGTTATGTCAACCCCTTCTTAGAAGCCACTGGAATTTCATTATGCCTGTATGTCTTTCAACTGATATTTTTATTCTTTCACACAGACATTCACAAGAGTGTAATATCTTTATTGTTGGACTAAAAAATTCCTGTTGTATTTTAAATTATTTTCTGCTTCATGTTGTCTGTATTAGACATGCATTTTCTACATGGGGACCACAGGACTGTTGTCTTTTTCATGGGGTCAGTGTAGGTTAGTGGTTTTGGAGCTATTTTGTAAATGCGGGTTTTTTTAACTTTGGTTTATTTTTTGTTAATACAGAATACCAAAAAACAAAGGTAGCTTTTCAGCAATAGCTAATTCTCCTATCTTTTAATGGCTCAGGAAGGGTAATACCGAGTACAGTAGAGTCACTGTGCTGGTCTGATTGATATACCTTCAGCAGTTCCCTGCTAACCTCCTTGAAGGCAGGAGAACCAAATAAATTCATATATTCTGGACTTGCCACCATAGGGGTAGAAAGGCAGCCTTGGACTAGTGACCAAATACCTGATTTAATTCAATTTAATTCTCGTCAAAGGTTGTCTATTCTGCCTTTATATGAGGAGCCACTATCAGCAGCATAAAAGCTTATTTTGAAAAAGATGGTGATAGAAAAGTGAGATTCCCCCGCTGATGCACCTGTAGCAGGGTCACATGTACTGGAAGGCACAGGGGAGCTGAAGAGACCTCAGCCTTCTGAAAGATGCAGCGATGTTAATTTAGTATGTTGTTATATAAGATGTACCACTCTATGCAAGCAGATGCAGGTAGAGTCACTGCTGAAAATAGTTGCTGGTAAAATGCTCATCATTTTTTTCATGTGTCAGTTATATTTGCGAATGGCCTTAATTTCCCTTATCTGTGTGACCTGGCCCATATTGCAAGGTCTCAGCTTGGAGGGCCATTTAAGGCCTTTGCGTTTGAAGAGTCCCAGGATATGGAAGAGCTGTTCCAGCCATTTCTCTTTCTGCCGTATCAGCAGCTGTTCAGCTCACTCTTATCCCAGGTCCAGCAGTCCCTTTGTGCTGCCCACCTGCTGGGGGCAGAGCAGGGGGAGTGCAATGGGAGCCCAGGGGAAAGAGGGCAAACAAACGGGTCCTGCCTGGAAACTGCAGAAGAAGGTGTGGTACTTTTGATGGCGCAAAAAAAATACCTTCCACCAAAAGAATTGCTAAATTAGGTGGACATTTTATTAGATGATTGCCAGGTAAAGAGCCTGTGGGGCCATACAGAGCTCCCAGGAAAACTGTTCGGGCTCTGCAGAAGTTTGGACATGGCCCAGTTTGACTGGCTTGCTGGTTTTAGGCTGTCTTTATGTTGATAAGGCCTATTTTTTTTTTTTTTAGTCCTGAGATTCTACAGATCATTCATCTCATTTACGTATATAGCCAACCTTTACTTTGATTAATTATGTTTTGAGGAGAGGGGTTGAGGTTTGAGGAGATCTCTTCAAACCTGACCAATTTTCTGTCTCTGGTTCCATACTGCAGCTGCCAATTCAGCTCCAGCCATGCTTCTCTTTGCAGTCAGCAGCTTTGCCTGCAGTGTTCACTTGCTTGTGCTATCGGGGGGCACCAGCTGGATTCATTTGGAAATACTGTCTGTGAAATAAGTCTCAAGGTATTTTGTTTCTTAGCATCAATTTAGTTTTCAGGGCAGTGACCATTTCCAAAATGATGTCAATTTGTCTCTCATGCAAAAGTTCTCCTTTGCCTGAGACTTCATAATCTTCATGATGATTATTCCTGGGTTTGGAAGTTACAGTCATAACAGTTCTCCAGGCCAAGTAGCTTTGCTCTTGCATAAATTTTGTGGTGCTTTTTGTTTGCTGGTTTGCAAGAAAATTTCTGAAATTCTCAGGTTTCCATGTTGGGATGAAATACAATTGTTCTCAAAAGTGCAGACTATAATGTGAAAAAGCAGCCAATTCCTGGTTGAAAATAATTTCATACTACTGCATGTAATCTTGACTCAATTTACATAAGGTCACTTCTATCAGTAGATGCTTGTCACAAACTCAGGAGATGATACAGTTTATATGAAGTGGAACAGGTTTTATTTGTTGTTGTTGCTGGGTTTGGGACTTCTGCGTTTTTGTTTGTGGCTTTGTTTGTTTTAAGTAAGCTCATCCTACAGATGGCAAACAGGCTTTAGAGTGTTTCCTGATTAAGGACAGCTATAGCGCTGTCTGTTCTCAACTTTTATGTTAAATACACTGACAACTGTGAAGGAGATTCCTTGTTTTCAAGAGATGAAGCTCAGCTGTGGGCTCTACTAGAACCATCCTGGTTAGGTGTGCCACGTAGGTATGTAATTACACGTATACAGTTGTGTGTGCACATAGCTGTTTGTAACCAGCTCGGTTCTTATATGAGGAAACATTTGCCGATGGAACTGCTTTCAGAAGGAGCTTGAAGAATTTCCTGCGATAAAGCAATTCCTAATTTTCACTGGGTATTTTAGCTGTGATTTGACTCTGGTAAGATAACGTCTGCAGTCAACTTTGCCTCTGACAGGAGTGATTTCTGCTCCCAACCATTCATTCCCTTGCTCATCTCTTTTGTTAGTGCAGCTTTATGGTGAATGAGATTGGGGAACTGACATGGGTGTTTTGGTCAGGGCAGCCTAAGGGTGATAAGACGAGGCTGGGGTGGGGAGGAAGGACTGCATTCGGAGACAGTGTCGGCGTATGACAGCTGTGCCCATTAGTGATAGAGCAGCCAGAGGCACTGGGATTTTTCAGAAAGGAAGCATCAGTCGCTTCCTGAAACTGACTTTGGCAAATCAGTATAGGCTCACTGTGGCCTGTGTTGGATAAAAAAATTTATCCAAATCCAAGGAACCAGTCTCCACTTGATAATACTCTGGATGGATGAAGTGTGTGTTTGACCTTTTAAATTGCCCTGTGCACATTTGCCTTCAATGTGTGTGTGCGCCTGCTTCAACACCAGGAGATTATAAACTTAGCTTGTTTCAGGCTCCTTAGTTCTGCTCTGAATCATGTTAACCGTGGGCACGACACAGCTGTAATTCCATTCTGGGGGTGAAGAATATCGAGTCTTTTGCTCAGACAGAGTCTCCAGATTCACTAGTCAGCTGCCAGGTAACCAGTCTGGGAGGAACTGAGGACCCCATGTCCTGGCAATTGCCTGTTATGAGGATAATGATTATGTTCAAGAGGATAGAATATACATAAGATGACAGAGAGAGACGTTTTTCTGTTTTGCTTGTAAAGATGCTGGATTGCAGCTGGAAGGAAGTGATAAGGAGCATAGCAGAGCTGGAAATGAGCACTGACCGTCTTGCCTTCTTTCAAGTGTGTTGTGCCCTCTTGGGACATCAGGGAGCTTTCTAGTTTGTAAAGGCCAGTAAATGGCTGATTAGTGAGCAGAAAAGAGCTGTAAATCCTTCCAAAAACATACTTTGCATTTTTATTAAGTTAAAAGTCCCCTTGAATGATGTATGATCAAATGTGTTTGTATTTCCTATCAACTAAGCTAATTGATACGACTCACTGTACAGAAAAGCTTTTCTCCTGCATTTTGTTGCTTTATCTTAGTCTATATAAGCTAGAAGACATGTCCTTCTTGAAAACTGGCAGTGACCTTCAGGGCCCATGAATTACATAAGTTTTTAAGCAGAAATAAGCATGTTGTTTCATTGTTCCCTGCTCTTTTTCTGCAGCTAATCTAGATACCCTCTAATGCTGCCCACCAGTAGAGCATGGAATGTTTGCTTTTTCATTGCTTTTGAAGTGAGGAAAGCCTTAGAAAACCAAATGAACTTCTTTCAAGTGTGAGCTGTCAATACAGTCATGAATGTGGTCACCAAAAATAGTGAATATAGCAGAAATAGGTAACATCCGTAGATGACCTCCCGTGCCTTCAGAACACCTGTTCGTGCTGTCAACTTTGTTTGAGGTGAGGAAATAAAGTGGATTGGAATTCCGGTGCTACCAGGTCAACCTGAAGCAATATCTATGGATAAGTGGCCTTGACTGACTTGAGAACTGTGCTGACCTGCCCTTACTCTTCTTCACTGGGAATGGTTTTAAAAATCTTTCCCATTTTCAAGGGAAATAATACAACCAGCTAAAAAGCAATCTGAATCCAGGCTTTTCTTATATGGTTGCTTTAACATATATTTTCATTAATCAAATACAAATGCGATTAATTTTATTGAATTACTTAATTAGAATGAGGAGAGTTCTGTGGAGAAAATACATGGAACTAATGAACCTGATGCTTTTTAAGCATCTGCAGTTGAGGTAATCTTTAATTTCAGTGCGCATAACAAAAGTAATTTCAGTTCAATTAATTCTCTGTTTTCTAGACTGTACCTTTAAAATTCTTAGCAGCTGGTAAAAGGAAAATAGTTCATTGCCTTATCTTTCCTTTTGCTTTCTCTTCTTTAGTTGAATTTGGGAGGATGAGGGTTGCTCCAGTGGCAAGTGATTAGCTTGTCACTGTGCTTTTTTTTATCATTACTTGCCTGTCATTTTCAATCGTCTTCCCTAATTCTTTTCTATATAACATCTCATATGCATTTCTTCTATCATCTGGGCATCCTCTGCCTCTCCTTTTCTTTACTTACTGATTTTTTAGCTTTCCTTTTGAGTATGCTTCTTACGAGCCTGTGCTGTCTGGAGTCATAAGTATGCATGGTGTTTAGTTTTCCGTGGCTTAGAGAGACTTGGCTAGCACCTTGTTAATAGTCTGTGACTATTCCTTGCAGACAGACTATGTGCTCACTACGAGAAGGGATCTCTATGCTCAACTGTACAGTCGTCAGTGTCAGCATAGCTTCTTACTTTGCTTTGCATTAACTGGGTAGTTCTGTCTCCTTTCTGTGAATTTGTTGACTGACATACTACAGAACGTCTCTCCTCTTTCTCTGTTTTTTTCATCTCCTATCTCGGTGTGAGATAGGTTTATGTTCGTGCTTGAATGCTGTAATTACCTGTGTAAATAATGAACTGCACTTTAAACTGAATCACTGCATTCAGGTGTTGTTTTCTGCTGTACCAAAAAGCTGTGTATCTGGGCCTGCTTTTTTTTTTCTTCCTTTTCAATCCATGACACAACAGGTAGGATAACCTATTTGCTTTATGTTCTCAAGGTAGACGTGCAATCAACTCCCTGCGACAAGGTGCTGGGTCCTACATTGCTTTGAAGCAATCCTGATTTTCAGTTTCCATTCAGTATACACAACATTCACTTAAGTTTTAGTGTAGTGAACTGGTCTGTTCTCTCACCACCTGTGCTCTTCCCCAAAAGAAAGGAAAAGAGAATGTAGGCAGGGGAAGGGAAGCCATAGATGTTTTCGGCAATAAAATGATACGGTTTATCTTGGATTTAATACACTGCTAAGGAAAGGATCTGATGGTAGTGCTGGTTTTGAAGATTTAAATCCAGTAGTCCCTAGGACAGATGAATCTTCACTTTCTTTTTTTGACAGAATGCTTCATATGTGACTCAGTGAGAAAAGAAGTAGCTGGGACTTTTGATTGCTCAATGAGACAGCAAGGAAAATCATGGTTGCAAATCCGTGCTGATTTGCTTGTGGGGTTTTTTTCTCTTTGCATGAAAACAGAAGTTATCTCCAATTCTTTTTCATCAATGTAAAACCAGAGGAACTAACCTAAAACTTTGATTCCTTCTTCTCTCTCTTTTTTTTTTGTTTGCATTTTGGTTTCATATGCTGCAGCCTTTTATTTCTCGTTCTTATAGTAGCTAGCTGTACCTCCAAAATGCCACTTCAGGTGCACAATGCCTGCAGCTAGGATTGAAAGAAGAAAAACTGAGGGTTTGCAAAATGAAGCACCACACTGTCAACATCAGCAGGTTCATGGTCTGCCCTGTTCCTCCCCTTACTACTCCTTCTGACCCAACATTTTGTCTTCCTTCAAGGCCTCTCGTTGATTAAGTCATCATCTGTAGTGTGTATCTGCTCATTATCCAGATACCATTGCAGTAGAAAATGTGACTTGAAGATGGAGGAGAAAACTTTGTGTGAGAGCAGAGGCTGTGCTGCCTGGCATGGTACTTGGTCCTGCTTGCCAGCTCATCACCACATTGCTATGAGGTGCATCCAGTTTCAGTAGCATATATTGTGTCAATGGTGATGATGTTCATCTGCTTCTTTGATGAGCAGACCAGAAGAATCACTGGAAAGAGAATAAGAAAATGCTTTCTTTTCAGTCCCAGGAAATTCCCAAGCATTATAAGACACTAGAAGATAATTTAGTTCACTGAATTTTCACTAGTCTGAGATTATAGGAACTCCTGAAGTAGGTTTTCAAGCAGTGGAAAGCCTCATTTTCCTTAATACAGATAAGGCATCTTCCTCTTCTTCCTTCCTTCTGCTAAGGTTTGGAGGAAAAGGATGTGGTACAGTGAGGGGTGTTACACTCAGGAAGTTTATTCTTAAATATGCTGGACTCTATATGTTTAAGACTTTACAGAATGCTTTGTTAAAGCTTATCTGTGTGTTTTACATACCTTCTTGCAGGGCAAGAGCACCCTAGTGCTACAACCATAGACAGTGGGCTTTGGCTGTGGATATTAGCCCTGAAAATTTGTCCTGTCAAAGTGGTGTGGTTGGAGTTGTTTGGTCTGAGGTAACTTAATACATGTGAGACTGAGAACGAGAATTAGCCTGGCACTGGGCGCAAACAGATTGTCTGAGACTCAAACTGTAGGTTCAGGATAAGATCTATGAACTGTGTTTGTCTAATAATAATTTTTATAGACCCTGTGCAGTTAAGGGGAAAATCAGAGCATGAGTGCCAGACATGAGAGAAACAGGGTGGTTCAGGTGGTATCTCATCTGTTTCTTCTGCTGACTGAGAAGGAGATCGTTTCAGAGATGGATGCACTCAGTTGTTCTCTAAACATTTTAAAGTTTCTTTCAGGCTCTTGCTGTCAAGGAGAGCTAATTGTAACACAGAATCACAATGACAGTGCAAGGTTTTGTTTAATAATAAAAAAAGAACATAAGATATCAGAATTCCTGAAATACTGTAGTGTTGTCTTTCTACTAGATGTGCATAGATGTCCATTTGTAAGACGAAATAAACAAAGGAGATAATTTTTTGTCATCCTCCACACTTCTTATTTGCTTGAGATACCTTAGGCTTAACATGGGAAGAGGGAGCGAAACAGTTTAATCCCGTGTCTGTTCCAATTTTGGCGTTTTTGCTGACACAGCTAAGCAGCGGGTAGTTATGAATTGTTGCTGAAGCTGCATAAATTGTAAGTCAAAGACACACTATGAAAAGATTATGCTATAATGTCCTCATATGTATCGAAGAGGTGGTCCTGCCTTACATGACTTTCTCTTTTAGTGTGCTGCCTGCACTGCATGTGGGAATCTGTAATCTTCTGCAGTCAGTTCTTAAAGATTGTAGGGCACAGTGCAAACAGAAAAAACGGCCAGCGAACAGAGCACAGGACTGATAGTCAAGTGGACTAAACCCATTTTCAGCTCTGCTACTGATTCTTTGTAAACTTTGGCATGTGACTTAATTTTTGTGCCTCCGTTTCAATACCTTTAAATGCCATAAGTCCCTAGAAATAACTTTGGAATAAAAATATTTAGTGCTTTCTCAAGAGGGAACCTCCGTGTCACAACTGTATGAGACCCAGTTTTTAGATGACTGCTGCACAGCTGTGTGAGAGCCCCTGCATTAGCAGAAACTAAATTTAACAACTGCTGAGAGCTCCTTTGAAGGTCATGCTGTCCTGAATATTTACTGGATTCTGTTACATTTTTTTGTCTGTCAAGAAATCACCTGACTCGTACAGCTCTGTCACCAGCACTTTGAAAACTGGAGGGGTTTTTTTCAAAAGTGCTCTGCTCCCTGTGGTGCTTAGTCTCACTCTCCACCTACCTCAGGCTCCTCTCTCTCTTTCTCTCAGACTCTGCTTCTGGTATTGCTGGCTGCATCTTGCACAGCCTTCTCTCCATCCCTTCTAACTCTTATTAAATGCAGTTTATCTCTCTGCTGTTAAGTAGTCTATTGATTCACTTTGGAGTTTATTAGATTATCGCTGTCTGGGTTTTGAATTTTTTTAAGTGGTTTTTCAGACGTGTACGTGTGCACATATGAAAATAAATCAATGAGCAGGGACAATGCACAATTATTTACACAGCTACAGCCGCCACTCTAATGTAATATTACCATTTAAATGCTTGCTGAGTATTCAGTCGGTGAAGGTCTGTACTGCACGCTCCACAGTGCTGGAGCCCTAGGGAAATGTTTTTCATAGCTGTTTATTCCTAAATACTCTTGATGGAAATACAAATACTACCAAAGCTCCATATGTGGTTTCAAGTACTGGGGGGCCTGTATTGTTTCAAAAATGGCACTAAAACTTTAAAATGTGTCTGAAAAACTGAGATTCAGTGGGTCTGTTCAGGAGAAAAGAGTGATAAAACCAAGCAGAAAATTGATCTGCAAAGCCTGTAAGTTTATTTGTAAAATTCCCCTCCAGCAGAAGCTTAGACACTTGACTGAAAACATGCTGCCAGTGCTGAGGTTAACCCTTAGCAGCCCAGAGTAGTTTACATCACCAATGCCTTCCTAGGGAGATGTTTACTGTTACCTTAGCACGATTTGTCTGGTCAGGGAAGGCAAACAATTCATCCTAGCAGTGCCTTACAGTTGTGTGTCTGAAATGGTTCGCATTTGTTTAAGTTTACAAATGCACTGCACAGTTTTAGATTGTGGTGGAGCTGTGTCATGCCCAATGGGGTTATATTTTTCATTGTGCTGGCGGGGCTCAGACTTCCTCTGCTGGATCAGTTTCAGTTTCACCAGCTGGTGGGAATAGCGACAGGAATTTGGGGATTACAGATGTTCATGCAGCCAAAAAGGAAGCAAGCCAAGTTTAAAGGGGCATTGTTAAACTCTACCCCAGGGACTTGGCTTTTATTTTCCTGAAAATATGAAGACTTTTTAGTGTTGTAGTTCATCACTCCCCCCATTTCTTGGTATTATATCCTCCATTAGGAAAGTGTTCATCTAAAGATTTTCAGCTCACCAAAATAACGTAGTTGCACCAGAAAAGACTCCATCTTTTCATTCAAAACCTCCAGTTTACTATGGATGTGTTTGTATAGGCACAAGCCTCAATTTAGCAGATCATTCAGCACATAGCAAAACTCTGCCATTGTGATTGAACATTACATTTAGAATCACAGAATGTACTTTAAGGATCATCGAGTCCAACTCCTGGCCGTGCACAGGATCATCCCCAGAAATCACACCATGTGCCTGAGGACATTGTCCAAACATCTCTTGAACTCTGTCAGGCTTGGTGCTGTGACCATTCCTCTGGGGAGCCTGTTCCAGTGCCCCACCACCCTCTGGGTGGAAAAACTTTTTCTAATACGCAACCTAAACCTCCCCTGACACAGCTTCATGCTATTATCTCAGGTCCTGTCAATGATCACCAGAGAGAAGAGATGGGTGCTTGTCCCTCCTCTTCCCCTTGTGAGGAAGTTGTAACTGCAGTGAGGTCTCCCCTCAGTCTCCTCTTTTTCAGGCTGAAGAAGCCAAGTGACCTCAGCTGCTCCTCATATAGCTTCCCCTCAAGGCCCTTCACCATCCTTGTAGCCCTCCTTTCAGCACTCTCTAATAGCTTTGTAGCTTTTCTATGTTGATACACCCAAAACTGCCCGCAGCACTCGAGGTGAGGCCGCCCCAGTGCAGAGCAGAGCAGGACCATCCCCTCCCTTGCCTGGCTGGCGATGCTGGGCCTGATGCTCCCCAGGACACGGGTGGCCCTCCTGGCTGCCAGGGCACTGCTGACTCCTGTTCAACGTGTCATCAGGACCCCCAGGTGTCTTTCCATGGTGCTGCTTTCCGGCCTCTCATTCCCCAGTTTGTCCATAAATCCAGGGTTGCCCCATCCAAGGTGCAGAATTCGGCACTTGACTTCAGTTAAACTTCATACAGCTGGTGATTGCCCAACCCTTTGATTTTGTCTAGATGTCTCTGCCTTTGAAGGAGTCAACAGCTTCTCCAAATTTAGTGTCATTGGCAAACTTACTTTATACTCCTTCGAGGTCTATGTCCAAGATATTTATGAAGATGGCCCTAAAATGGAGCCCTGTAGAACCCCATTAGTAACCAGTTGCCAGCCTGATGTAAACCCATTCATATCACCCTTTTTGCTCAGCCTGTGAGCCAGTTCCTCACCCATCACATGATATGTCTATCCAGCCATATGCTGGACATTCTGTCCAGAACAATACTTTGTCTCTCACAGTATCCCTGGGGACACCTGGGGCCACACTCTTTTGGAGAAAAATATGTAAGTATGCTCACACACATGTGCTCAAGGAAGAGATTTCATATCCATTATTAAAACTGACACAAAGCCATTGATGTGGGTTCACAATTTCTATGTAGGGTAAAGTCTCTTTCAAAGAGCTTCTTGTTTGTCACCTCATTTTTTAACTGATTTTTCTTTCTTTGCTGAACAATTCCTTTTTCAGACTCCATTTCAGTAGGGTATTTTCTTTCTGTGGCACAGCCATTGGTGTGGCACAATCAGAGCTCCTCTGTTCCATTCTTGTGCTAAAGACTTCCTCCAGCCTAGCTTTATTTTACCATCAAAGGCTGATGAAAAGAAACTCTGTTGCTTCCCTGCTTATTTTAGACAAGCTTCACTGTAAGGTTCACATTAGTTCAGCTGGAGGAAAAAACCCGTGGTATTCTATACCAGATTTTCTCTACTGCCATATATACTGGTGTGTGTTGTTTTTAGCATGTTCTGCAGCCAGTGCTCTCCTGCACAGCCTGATGTGTTCATTTCATTGTCACTTACCTGTGGTTTTGTTGATACAAAACCAATGGCAAATTGTTGATGTTATCCAAAATAGATTGCTTTGCCAGAGGTGTGTGGGGTTTAATTTCAGGTGTTAAGAATTTCTATTCCATGCTCTGTGCATCTCTCTGCTGCTCTCCTTCTCCACACCTGCTTTGCTGGAGCGGTTTCCATAGCAATAACCTCTTCAAGTTTTCCAGAGGTGTTACAGGAATGATTTTCCATCTCCTCCTCCTCAACAATTCAGGAAAATGGAGCTTATTAGAGATACTTTTTTGTCCTCTGTGCCTTGATAGGAGCCTGGCAGGGGCGCTCTGCAATCCCAGGTAAAGCTGTCTGCACAACTACTCGTCCATGATGAGGACCCCAGCCGGGCTGCCCACTGCTGCAATTTGCTTGACCTAATATAGGTTATCTTCCCTTCTCTCTTGACTCAGGCAACAGTATTCTTGCAAAAAGAATGAGCAGGACAAATGTTAAAAAAAAAAAAAAGAGAAAAAAAAAGTCCTCTGAAAATGAGGAAAAACTATACTATTATAGGTCCTAAAGACTGAGAACCAATAATTCAAGTTTCCATCACGTTTCTTTCTTCTGCCAGGCATGTGTGGTACTACACAACTGTTCAACTTGCAGCTCAGTAGCATATGGGAAAATATAAATCCCCAGAGAAGGAAAGCATTAAGCAGCTGCCTGGGATCCCTCAGGAGTCTAACAAAAGGGGGAGTTGAATATTAACGTCGGATATTCAGTTATTATCTTAAAAAGTAATGCATTCAGGAGCAGACATGAGGCTGTGGTTTGAAAGTGAGATGTAGATGATGAGCTCTGTAGCAGTGTGACAAAACCTTACTTTGTGACCTACTAGGCCAGGGCAGAGTGACCTGATGAACACAGGTGTCCGTGCAAGTAACGCCCGAGGAGCTGTTCTGAGATACTGCCTAGACCTACAGCTCTAGGACCTGGCATTAGGATACTGCCATTTCTAAATTGATAAGCAAGCTATTATGCCAAGAAAAGTTGCTATTATTGGTCAGAAATATGTTGAAAGCAGTTTATAGACAAAGCTGTGAAGTCTTCTAGGGTGACACATGCAAAAACAGCTCCCAAGCACGATGAGGCTAAGTTTGACTAACAGAGACCTTGGGAACAGCTGACTTTGTTTGAAGCACTCTCTGAGACACAAGTCTGTATGGCTTCTACTTGATGTTCACATTTGGAATTGAAATAGTAGGACGTAAGTTTGCTTTATTTTTGCATTCTCTCTCCAGACTTATGACCAGACAGCAGCAAAGTTGTGAAGTTCATGGGAAAAGTCTCTCTCTCTCTCTCTCTGGACACAGGAGATGAGCCCCTCCCAATGCTAATGATCTCCATGTGCCCTTGCCCATATATGAAGTTTCCCAGAACCCCTCAGTGTGTAGGCTTTCTCTTTCACAATTTGTTTCAACCTTGAAAAGACCTTTTTGAGTGCTTTAAAATAACTATGTTGTCATTCTTTAGTTTAAAAAGATCTTTTCTTCCCTCTGTTTTTTCCCGTTCAACCTCAGTTGTTCAGACTTTTTAATAATTCATATCCCTTTTGACTTCACACACTTGCTTTTGCTACCTGTAGTGCTCAGTGAGAAATGTGCTCTTTGCAGAGCTCGAAAGATCAGCTGAGAAATTAGTTAGAATGAAGTAGGTGGAGGGTTATGTGTCACCTCCTAATTGAACTACTAAACCTACAAGTGTTAGGGCTCCTGCAACAACCTGGCCAAAATGCCGGTGTATCGCTGGCTGATTCCTCCAGTAAGCATGGATGCAGGCTTTGTAGAAGTGAGTTGTTAGGGAAGAAACCCTGCATGGGAAATTCCCTATCTCTCTGTGTTAGGTTTCAGCTGCAACATTGTGCTGTTGTGTTTTGCACACAGTTACAACGCACAAACTAGTAGAGGGTAATTTGGAGAACAACAGTAGTCATCCATCCCTTTTGCAATTTCTCTAAGGTTCCTTTATGTCGAAATCTCAGGCGTTGTGCTATCTTACTGACTTTAAAAAAAGATCATTTTGACAACCTAATCTTGCAAAAAGACAAAGTCAAGTGTATTTCTTTGGGAAAGTGTTTTAGCCGCATACATACAAGATATGTTTTTTAATTATTGCTACACCCTCTAGGTATAATAAAAGACCTGTCAGCGTATTCACGCTATCCCTATTCATATTCACAGGGTCGGAAAGTAGAGGTTTAGATTCATTCTCGATTGAGGTTAGGCAAGCAAGGTCTTTTCTTTGGCATAATGACTTTCGGCTCAGTTTGGTGACTGATCAGTTCAGTTATCTGAATTGTGTATGTGCAAAGAGAAGGGTTGTGCTTTTGCATACATTCAATTTTCATATTTATAAATCAGAATCTGCCCCCATTTAAAAAATGAAGTGTCGTTGCCTTCAGCTTATAAAGAGCAGCTGCCACTGCCATTAAAACTTTGAAATGTTCCCTTGAGAACTCTGAGGATGCATCTGGCTGAGCCTAGTAGTGGTCTGAGCTTACATGTGGGAGCAAAGTGTCCATTATTGCTTGAGAGTTTAGGCAATAGATCAAAGACTTCAGATTTAAGCAGCTATCTTTCTTTGGTGAGCCTGTCTGCATGGGTAGCTGCAGAGTTCCAATTAAAAAGGATAGTCCTGATGTGGCCAAACTTAGGCAGAGTATTGCTGTTGACTTCTTTGGAAGCAGTTTTTTGTCTTAAGCTAACAAACCATTTCAATAGCATAAGACAGACCTCTGGTAGCTTTTGGCAGAAAGCTTTTTCTCATTGTCCCACTGGCCTAGCTGCAGAAACAGAAGTGATGTTGTGGACATCTGCAGCTAAGGGCTCTTACTGTGGTTCAGAGATGGGGTGTTGAGTGAGACTCCCCTGAATGTTTAAAAGAGCACACCCACACCTTATGATATGAAAATGTGTGAGATAGGTGTGGGCGGTTTTGCTCCAAAACTGAAAGCAATTGATCTACAGGGGTGGGTGAGACAAAAGGCTAATGGGCTCAGGGACAGGCCTTCAGTGACATGGCCATGACATTGTTGGGACTTAGGCTGGTATTTCCATGTGGCATTACACTGCACAGGCTGAGAATTATCAGGGGACGGAGGAAATGCAAGAGGTCGTTGCTATGCTCATTGGCTGAGATTCCTTAGCTTGCTCCTCTGAGACTTTGGCAACACAGGTGGTGCTACCTTGCAGCTGTGGCAGTGCCAGCAGTGGGAGGACCACATAGGAGGGGACAAGGGCTAAGGCCTTGTCCAGGATGGTGTATTGGGACTCTGCTGCCTCTAAAACTGTCTGCCCAAGCCAGAACGTGGTTGCCTCCCCGTGCCTGGTAGAGTTCTGTTGTGGACAATCTAAGGTGCCGAGGCTGCTTTCTGAGCATCTTTTCAAATCAGGTCTCAGCTTCTGGCCAGCAACTACATCCCTGCTGTGCACATCACACAAGGAGGAAACCTCACCTCTCCTCGCATAAACATGGCTACACTGTAAGGATGCAACTGCACACTTGGAACTAATTTTGACAGGTTGCATTTACCCTTAAATATTCAGCACATTAGTAAGAGATGTACTTGCATGCTATGCTGCAGCTGTAGCCATGCCTCAGTTTTGGTTGCTGCGAAACGGTGTCTGCATATCAGGAATCTTAAAAAATGATTTGTGACTACACCTTACTCAGCTTTGCTACAACTTGCTGTTGCCTATACCTCTTGTTTTGCAGGGCCCTGTCACAAAAACCCTATTGTGCTCAAGGTTTGCGTTAATACTCAAATTAATTTTAAAGACTTTTTTCTCTGGATGTTTTATGCAGAAAATAAGAGGGGATAGAAGAACAGAAGTTGACTACTTGTGTAATTTCATAATGTCCTTTGGCTTTTCTGGGTTTCACATCTAGTTAATGAACTGCCTTGGCATCTCTGTAGATTGTACAGCTCTGAGCTCATTATTGGCACCTTCCAAACAATGACTGTAAAAAGCTTAATGCTCTGAAGAAAGTGGTAGTGCTTGGGTGGCTTTTTTTTTCCTTCTTTCTTTTTTTTTCTAGAGGTCATCTAGACTGTCTTCTTTCTTACGTCTTTTTCTCATTTTGTTTCTTTCTTCTTTATTTTTGGACGTCTTCCCAAAGAGTACTGTGTGACAAAGACCCACGGTGAGTATGGGTGCTCCTCTATACTGGGCATCGGGAAAGCAGAATTGTCTTCTTTCCTCATGCAGCATTACAGCCCTTGTGTTGAGCTGTTTTAGATTAGCAGTAGGGTTACTGTTGTGCAGTTCAACTCTCAGTGCCAGAGAGTTGAGCAGTGACACTGGCTTGAGCCCACACTCATTTCGTCTCTGAATCATGCCAGCTGAAGAGGGATGGTATTCTGAGTGGGTGGATTTTGGCCTTTCATTCCACAGTTAGTCTTGTGAGACTGGTAGCTTCATATACGGTAAATATCTCAAATGAATGCTGTGTATTTGGATGGATAAGTGGGATGTAAAATAAGTGTAAGCTCAGACCTAGAGTTTTGGCTGTGACATCAGCTGTTTTCACCTTGTGGTTTGATGAGTGTTACCTGGAGCTTGGCAGTTGAGGTGAGGCGATGGCATTGTTGTGTCCTTGTGAGCTCCAGGTTCCTTGTGTGGCAGTGTCCTGGGGCCAAGGGAGGACAGAGCAGCCCACAGGGCAGGCACGAAGGTGTCTCCTCTCGGGGGGATCCATGGAGTCACAGACGGGTAAGTGTCAAGCCTGCAGACCTTCCAAGTGCAAGTGTTTGACTGCACTTGAATTCTCTTCCCCTGGGGAAGAAAAAAAAGCTTTAATTTATGAAGTGTCACAACACATTACAGCACATCACATCCCAACACGCCGCTACATGGAGCTGACGTTTGTTTGCTTTAATTCCTCAAAATAGCTATTATTTAGAGCAAATGTTCCCTGTTAATTCAAACAGTTCTCATTTTCCTGTGCTCTGTACTTGCCAGTTCCCATGGGGACAGTTGTTCCTGCAGGGTTTTGCCCTGTGTTAGTGAGCTGTCAGGCCTTTCCAGGGGTTTCAGTTATTTTTCTTATTAGTAATGGAGAACTTCCTTGTTGCCCCTCAATCCAAATAATACTAAATAGGATGCAGTGATGCTTATACTTTTTAATTACAGTACTATGACATATCAAGTGCTTTGCAATCCTGCAAGGAATGGGGGTGTTATTTGGCAGGGGTGTTTGGTGTTTCTTCAGGTGTTTGGTGATCACCTTACTGGGTGAAGCAATGGAAGCCACTGGCACCGTTCTGGATGAGCTCTAGGGGCTGGCTGTGGCAGAACCCACCTACAGTAGGTCTGTCTGCAGACTCACCTACCTAGGAGCAATACCCTGTGGCAGTGGGGACTACATAGGCACAGAAGAGACACCTTCACATGTAGTGAAACACTAGAGAAGATCCCCGCTTCCCTGTTCAGCAAGGAGTTTTCCTCTGGTTTGTGCACGTGTCTTGTGGTAGGATGAAGAATTCATTGCTGGACCCTTTTCACAGGTGTATGTGGACTCTTGCTCTTTTTTTTTATCAAGACACCTGGTAAAGTCCTTGGGTCAGGATTGTTCTTTCATCTCTCTTCATTTGGCATAAGCAGAAGAGTGAGGTGATTGTCAGTGGTGTTGCAGTTTCTTTCCTTGAAATCTTCTTTCTTGTCACCCAGTCTCCTTCACTGTCCTTCACTTTGCTCTGTCTTCTGTGAGAAGAGAGCCAGAGCTGCCTGTGCTGAAAAAGGGTTTTTGCCTCTCACTTCTCCAAATGGTTCAACACATTAGCAAATCCCAGGTCTGTGTTGCATCAAGCCCAATGTCACACTACTTCTATGGAAAACTGCTGCTGTCAGAAAGTGTGACTACAAGCAAGGTGAGAAGGACACTGAATAAGCAGTGGAAAGCACTGAAATTCCTGATTCTTCTGGTTCTATGTGCATTCCTGGAGACATTTCTTGATCTCTGCTTGGGGCCATATTCATCTCTAGGTAGGTACTGCAAAAACAAAATGGAAAAATACCAGTGTGACCAGCAAACTTGCAGTGGGTAAACATAATATATGAAAGAGGCTCCATGAACAGTTTGTGTCTGTGGTGCCTCCTTTGATTATTGTCTCCTGGGCTTTTTGAATCACAAATAATTTAGCCCTTCTTCAAACCACACATCTTGCAAACAAGTCTGCCTAGACTTCTGAATATATCCTAATACTCTCCTTTGGATGGAGCAGTAACTCAAGCTGTTGGGTAAAGCAAGAACTTAAGATCTCAGAATAATGTCAGAACTGTTTTATTTTCAGCAACATTCTCCCGTATGGTTGAAAAAGCTAAATGAGTAAGGGAGACTGTTTTGGAAGAGAGAGTGTGTGGGGGAATGGTGTGAAGCAGGAGGAGATAAGTGAGCAAGCAAGTTGATCTGTTGATAGGGGAGTCTCAGCTCAATCAAAAGCAGTGTTTATATAATTTAATAGCAAAGTGTGTCTCTTGCTTTCCTTTTCCTTGCATCAAAACTGTTTCATTCTGCTATGTTGTAAAGTAACCTGCATAGATTTAATCCTAAATGGTCATGATTTTTGCTTCCCATTGTGTCTCCACATGTCTGTGTAGGACTTCCCTTCCCTCCTGAAGTGAAGAAACAAGGTTGGAAGGAGACTCTTAAATGTGATGGCCTGAGCTTTGAGCATTTTGAGCAGTGAGAGTGATCCAGAAGCAGAGGGATCACCTAGAGTTCCTGCCCCTCTAAAGCTATCAAAGTGGCGATGAGTACGCATGGTGGGTAGAAGGCCTGATTGCAGCAGCTGCCTCCCTCCCCGGTGTTAACACCACGATAGTAGGCTGCCTTTTAGCAGAGGCTAAGGGATCGTTCATCTATAACAGCCTATAAAACTTATGTATGGTATTTTTCCCTCTTCATAACAGCACATTATTTCCCAACCATCCATCAGCATTTCTGTGGAGCTGATTCTTGTTCAACTAAATAGCATCCTCCTTCTCTGGGCAGAGACCCAACTCGCTTTCCTCCTCCTTTTCTTCATTTCTATTCCTCGCTCTACTTCATATCCAATGGTAGATAAATAATAACTTCAACAGAAACCACAATCACACAGCTTATTCCATGCTGCTTTGTGCTTTCTTTTCTGGTCATCATGGTGGGGGTTTTTTTCAGGATTATTATTTATGAGTTAGAACTCGAAAAGCTTTTCCAAGTACAAAGAATGCCAGTTTTCCCTGCTTTGGGCGTGGAAGCTTTAAAAAAGTTTTGCAAATTTGAATTTAGTACACGAAGAAAACCCCTCTCGGCCTATGAGAAACAGTTACTACTTTGTATTTGGGAGACAACTGTGTTACCCATTGATTCTCCCAAACCCAAAATTCATGGGATAAACCTCAAAGTGTTGATTTTCTGTCTGCAAGGATTATGTGTGAAACTGCTTTTGACAGTGTTGTTCCTTGTCTGAGACACATTTCTCTCAAGGGAGCATGTGATACCTCAATTCCATGCCTGCCTTGCATTCCTCATGTAATTTAAGGTGTTGGCTTTAACCTTTAAAGCTTGAAATAGGATGAGTGGTGTGTAGTAGAGCTCAGGTGCATCTGTTGATTTTCCCATCCTGCTAACAGCCAGTTGACTTAAGCAGGAACAGTTTAACTGGAAGTCTTTGGTGCTGTGATACCTTTCGTGTGTTGTATTGCCAGTGTCTGAATGTGTCATCCTTTAAGAGGAACGGTGGATTCTCCTGTGCACTGCATGTTGGAAGACAAAGGAGCAGTCCCATACTCTCTAAAGCTCTGTGGGAATGCATAGGGCATGGGCATAGGCATTATGTATACTTGCTGTTATCCAAGCATGAGATATACAAAATTGTGAAAGCTGTGAAAAATTACTAAAATTGAGGATGAAGAGAAACAAATATGGAGTATTTTCCTCTGACAGGTCAAATGAACAAGCCAGGATTACACTGAAGTACCTGGTGCTTTGGGGAGCTGCCTCTCCCTTTGCTACTTTTTCTGTCCTGGGAAAGAATTGGATCCAGACAGCAGGTTCCCTCAGCTGCTGTGCTCAGTTATGCAGAGCCCATGGATTTGCTTCATCTTATGTCCTCTGACCTGTTCCAGGATCTGTACTTCATTTGCACCTACTCCTTACTGCCTATTGTAAGGGATAATAGGAACTTTCTGGAAAGCTTTCTCTTTAAATTGAGTTTATTTGTATTGTCTAGTGCCTTAATGCATTGCTTTGCCTTCAGTGAACAAAAAAGGTACTTGAATGAAAAGAAAGGGGTAATAGCAGTGAATGGAGAGTTGTTATGTATCATAATGTTAGCATTCTTAGGAGAGATGCTACTCTAGTCGGAGGAACTAATCTTTGCTTGCATAAGTAGACAGAAATGCTGGCAATTTACAGCATCCGCTCATACCCAGATGTCAACTCACATTTCCAAAGAGAATCATCAACTCAGGAGAGAAACAGCTGGTACAGGCAAGAGGAAAATAAGCTTGTAAGTGTTTAAAGGAAAAAAAAGAGTGTTAATTTTTATGAAGTGTGGTGTGCTGGCATCTAAACAAATGGAAGTTAACAGGCAAGAATGGAAAAGTGGAAGGGCTTCTTTTTGTTGGTAACATCTGAGAATTAGTCTGGGTACCTCTTGTAGCCGCTTTAGAGCATCCCTGTATTTTTGTATCAAACACCTTCTAGTACAACTTCTTGTATGCTAGCTATGAAATGAGAGGTAACGTTGATGAGTTTTGGACATTCCCACAGCCCTGCCTTGAAGTGCATTGAACTGACCTAAGCATCACAGCACAGCCACACACACCTCTAATTTTAGATTTTAACCTGATTCACATGCCTTGCAATTGGAGACAGTCTAAGTAGCTGCTTCAGTGGCCTCAGGGATGCTGCTGACCAAGAGACAAGGCAGGTCTTGAAGGCATATTCTGGATGCCACATACTCAGGGTGCTCAAAATTAGTGTCCCTTTCTTCCTGAGAAGTGGGGCATTTGCCTAAACTTCTGAGATCACCAGATAACTATTAAACAGTTTCAAGTAAAATCAAAGTGTTTCTATGGTCAAAAAGCATAGAATTGTAGCTACAGGAGAAGACAGTACTGGGATTATTGCTGAAAGAGCATCTAATAGAGAATGCTGACTTGCAGCATCCTTTGCATGGAATGAGAAACAGCAGGTTTGCTACTTGCCTGTGGACATCTTTCTGTGCAGGCAGGAGGTAGGTTTGCATCCTAGTTGGCTTGATAACAAAGCAGAGTAAACAAATCTGAGAAAAAAAACTAAAAGAGAACTATAAATTTTATAGTTCTTGAAGGAAAAGAAAGTGTGGAGTATTTACTGTCTTCCTCCCTCCCTCCCACTCATTCCCACTCCAATCTTCTAATGCTCACAGGGCCTAGCAGGGTTTTGTGTGGAAATCATTGGGATTATCTCCCAATTTTTTCTCAGATAATTCAGTTGAAAGGTTATACAGAACTGAACAATTTGGAGACTGGGAATCACTAAGCTAGGGGCTTTAAGATGCTCACAGGCTCCTATCCAGACAGAACAGTTCAATAGTTATTGAATGTGCTACCAGTTGGCTGAAAAATCCATCTTTCCTACTTTTAAATTTTTTTATCAAGGTCATTTTCTGAGGTTTGGCAAGGGCAGGAGGGGGAAGTAAGTGTCCCAGCTTTCTGAAATCTCAGCCTGTCAGAGTGTACTGAAAATTACTGTGGTGACTTTCAGTTTAAACTACATGTTTCCATGTGGTGCTTTCCGAATGGAACAGTGGCTTGCTGATGTTCTCTGTACTGTACTCTAGCCTGGTCCAGGCAGCACTTCCACGTCCTATGTGACAGTGCATGGAGAAAGCCAGGCAGCACAGCTTGGAGACCAGATCTGGAGAGATATTTATGTGTACGCCTTATTCGGAGAAGGGCTCCTGGTTAGCAGGGATAAAAGGTGCAAGTACAGATTCCCTGCTGTAGCTCACCCCCTGCAGCCATGCCTACAGCAGTAGACCCCGGTGGCAGTTCTGTTCCACATTTCTTCTAGTAACAGAACCTGCACTGCCAGACCTTTCCTACACTAGTGCTTGAAACAAATAAATTCTAATGAGCTGTCTTAGCTGTTACAGTATTTACAGGATAAATAGTTTCCACTTCACAGCCATCGATACATCCGTCCTTTAAATCCATCAAGTTTCTGGCTGCTATATGCTCCCATAGTAATGGGCCGACACTGATTTAAGGCTAGAAACCCCCTATTTAAACCTCCACATTAGTGAGAGTAAATGTAAATTGTGACCGTGCCATTTGGCCTGGGACTAAAAACGTCCGCAAAAATGACACATTTCAAATTGTGCTTTAGGTTGAAACAGTGATGGTTCAGTGTTCTTCTAGTCTTAGTTCGTGGATTAGCGGGAAACCTGGAATATAACAGCATCAGCTTTCCTGAGAGTCTTTAATCTTAAAACTAGAGAAACGTGGCTGTTACGGACTTCCCTGTAGCAGGTCTAAAACCTAGCTCTGCCCTGGACTATCATGCTTGCAAATCTTGGCGATGTTGATTCCCTGAATCAGTGAAAGTCTTCCAGAAAGACAAATACCTTATTTCAGCTGTGTTCAGTTCCTCTCTTGGACCTTTCACTGTAGCATCAAGTGGTAACTGTTTTTAATCTTTTCTAGCTGATTGGTTTAGAGGAGTTGAAGCAGACTTCACTTCTTTATTAATGCTGGAAACAAATACCCTGCAGCCTCGCTCTTGCATTCGTAGTGTGACCAAGAGAGGAGAGGTGTAGAATTGGAATAGAAGATCTATCACATTCAGCCTGCAAGGCTGTTATTTGAGTTGCCTCTAAATTTTTTGTTGCTGTGTTAAAGCTTTGGCAGTTGGATTTTGCTAAAAATGACACAAGTGGAGAGGTTTTATTTGTATCCCACCCACATAATCTTCAGGGATTTATATACAACAGAATATGAAGCTCCTTCCCATTTTTACATATTGCAGATTGGCCTTCTTGTCATGTGGTACAGAGAGAGTACGCATCTCAGAGCCTGGGAGGGAGGAGAGGGAAAAGGAAAAAAAAAATCTTCCCCTGGTATATTTACTGCATAGTTGGTTAAAGCCTCTACAGCCAGATAAAGCGGGACACTGAGAAATGTAGGGCGTGCAAGGACAATCAGTGGCGTATAGGCTAGTGATGGAATGCCATTTCAGACTCCCACTGGCCTCTCCATGGCAAGAGATTCTGTGCCATGCTGTATCCGTGAGCAATAATTTTGTAGGTGGAAGCATATGACCCTAAGCTGCTAATACAAGAGCAGCTATACTGTCTTCATCCCACACAAGCAATCAGCACTGAACCCATCTCCTCCAAAGGCACAGACCTCATGTAATTTTGCTGCTGATGTATTTCTCAGGAACCTTTCCTCTCTTGCTTTGATTGTTTCAGTCAGGGACATAGAGCAGGCAGTGAGAATATGATTTTTGACACTGTATCCTTCAGTACACAGTGAGAACCAGTCTGAGTGTCTTTTTTGCTATTTGTTTCCTTCCCGTTACTATAGTACTGATAGGTGATTGCCAGTCTGCATTAGAAATAAGCCTCCTCAATTCCATTTGAGGGAGGACCACGTAGAGAAAATACATGGCAAGAACTTGTGAGATGCAGCCTGTCGTTTCCAGGAGGTGAGACATAAAAGGGAAGGTTGCTCTGCAGTCTGCCACCAAGTTTACTTGTGGAGTGAACGGGGATGAGAGGTTTCCTACAGGGCTGTTCATGGATAAAACAGCCAAGCAATGTTGAGCATCTATTTCATTATTAAACCATTATCATTAGCTAATTTCTCAAAGCCCAGTCAGTTTAAGAAGGGAAGCATTCTGCTTTTTGCTGTGTGTATACCTGCAGGTTACTTCATTTTCTTTGTGGATGTGATGAGTCTCTTTGATGGTTGCCAGCTCAAAAACAGTAAAATCATTAAAGGGCCATAGGTGCCCTCTGGAGCCACTTGCTGAATGTTGATAAAGGAAAATGGCACTCTAATATAAAATATAATCTGACCACTGCATCTAATTACAGAAAAGAGTAAGCTGCTAAAGAATGGTTCTGTAAGAATATTATATTTGTGTTCATACAGTATTTCTAACTTGAAAGCTATGAACAAATATCGACTAATCCACCCAACAGTCCCTGAGGGTGGGAGGGTAAATCTATTACTATTTATTAAGAATTTGTTTCAATTAACTGTAGCCACTGTTGAAATAGCTATGAATTGATGAAAAAATTACCAGCATTTGCCTTGCAACAGTTTTGAACATCTTGGATGCCCCAGTTCTGAGCAGCATTTCTGATATCTTGGATAGATGGGCATCACTTGACTGGAATTAATTTTGGAAGCATCAGAAAAATGCCTATTATTTTTTATTTTCATTAATATTTAGTTCTTATTAAATACTAAATATTTGTGTTTGTTAAATATTTAACAAGCTATCAGGGGCTTTGTAGAATGTATTGTATTCAATAAACTTACACAGCATTGTATTATTATTACCACTATTATTATCATTTGAGGAAATATTTTTCTGTAAAGCATAAAACTGCAGATGTTAGTAGTAATGTCTCTTTTTACAGCACAGAACCATTGCTTTTTGCTCCTTTTATTGGTAACATTCTCTTCCAGCCTCAGGCTGGGGGACAGGGGTGGAAATTATGCATAAAATCATTAAGCACAGCCTAGGCCACCTGCAAGGCACAAAATGGACAAAATGTTGTTTTGGCTGCTGCCGGGTTTTGGGTTCTAGATGATAGTCCTTGATGCTGATTGTCTGGCTGACAGCCCCTACAAATTTCTACTGATGTCAGATTGTGGTGTGGATGCTCAAACCTTCTCATAGAGGAGTGGCATTTCCTGTGCAAGGCTGGTCTAGGAAATAGGGTAGTTCTTTCTCTGCATCTTAGAGATTGAAAAATTCTTATTTCCTTTACTAATGTGTGTCTCAGTGATGAGTCAAAGATGGGGAGTCATTTCAGTCTTTGCTTTGTTTTTTAGTTAGTTGTTTGGTTGGTGGTTTGGGGTGGGTTTTTTGGTAGTTGTTAGAACTTTATTCCAAATTTATATCTAATGTGTAGGCCAAAAAACTGAATATTCTGTTTGGAGGAGAAAATGGATCATTTATATTAGTTGCATGAGAACTTGGCTTATCTTAAGTCTGTTCAGGCTTCTGGGAATTTATGCCCTGGGCAATCTTTCAAAAAAAAAAAAAAAAGAAAAAAAAGAAGAAAAAAAGCCATAGTTTTTGGTTTTTGTTATTTATGTATATTATCGTACATCATTTTGGAACTATCCTCTCCATGCAGAAACATGCGGCAGGGTATGTATCGTATTCTTGTTGCTTTCCCCGTGAATGTTTTCTATGTCATTTTGTTATATAAAACTCCTGGATTTGACTCAATGCTTAAATAGTTGTCAGGTGCTTGCAGTAGATGGCTGAGTGTCTTGTGCCCCTTTTTTGCTCGTGTATGCTGAATGAAAAGCTGCTGTTTGTCACTTGTTTGGCAGGCTCTCAATGCCTGTGTGCAGCTTGCATTAATGCTAATGGGAGCTGCACACACACTGAAGAGACAAAAGGGCCAGGTTCCTCCTTAATCCACGCAATCAGATAGTGAATACCTTGTCATAGTACCCAAGGTGGCCTTTTGCTGCCCAGAAATTCAGTCTACCATGCCCTTATTGCTTAAACTGCTTCTAGAAGCTAATCAGATTCCTCCCCCATTCTGACAGGTGAAATATGGGATAGTGTATGAAAGACAAAGCTTGAACAAGCAGTAACAACTGAGTAGGCAAACGGTGTGTGCAGAAGATCACTACATCTTTCTTCCGTTGGCATTGGAAATCACTGGGAAACACCAGCCTGGTGCAACTGAAGGTTTTGGGCAGCCTTCCTTCTTGTTTGTTCTTGTTCAAGAGTAGTTCCTCACCCTTCAGTTTTTGTCTGTAGGTGGTGTGCTGGGTACCTGGTACCTGCAGCAAACAATCCGTCTGGGGAGGCTTAATGAGAGGGTGAGCAAGCAGCTGATTCTTTGGCAGCCCTGGGCTCTCCTGAACTCCTTCCTCTTGCTTTCCCTCTTCTTGATCTTTTCTTGTTTTAAAATAATGTCTTACTGTATGGCTGATAGTTAAGAATTGCCTTTTTTGTTTCAGCGTCTCACAATAAAATTGACAAAGGAGTTGGAACAGGCCAAAATTCTGCCAGAAGCTGCTTGAAAACAGAGTCAGCACTTCCAGCTTCTCTTCCAGTTGTGTTTTCTCTACCAGCTTCCCTCAGAAATGTGTCCCCATCTCAATACAATACAGTGTTTTGAAGCTTGGTCATTTCCATACTTCACCTGGATTTCTTTTTTACGACAATTGCAGCCCTTAAGAGCAAATTAAAGTGATTTGGCTTTTTGGTGATTTTTATTTTGTATTACTTTGTCTTTGGAACCACAGATTGAAGCTCCCAGCTGAGACTCTATGCACACTTAGTGCCTGCTCCTACTTTTTTCTTGTCCTGATGTGCTCCTGTTGTTCTTTGATGCCTGAGCAGCCCTAGACTTGCTTTTTCCTTAGTCAGAGTTGATTACAGTGATTTTAAGACAGGAGAGTCTATTTTATTACCCCTCAGCCAGCGTAGCCTTCCCAGTGGAGCTGCTGACCTGCTTTGTATGGACTGGCTGCCAGAGGCAGCAGCTGTGGGTCTTCATCAGTTGTCGTGCCCCTTTTACAGATTAACCTCTGCTTTCTTCCTATGGCATTATTTTGTAGGCGTGTTGACAAGCTGCTCTGATAATAAGAAGTGGGTGTGTATTAGCTGGGAAAATGTTCTGGCTCACCTTCAAATATTGTATGAGCCAGTTAGACAGCTGCCTCCCTCTTGTAACTGGGATCTGGGTGGATAGAGCCGATGGTTAACTATAGGTGGCAGCAGCTTTCTAATGCTGTTATTATATGTGCATGTTGTTGGGTTTCTCTAGAGCGGAGGTGCTTCACTCGGACCTCAGCTCACATTCTTCTTTGTTTAGCTGAAGCTTTTTTAGCTTAAGCTGTTGTAGGAAAAACCTAGCTGGCTAGTCATTTCTACTTGGAGGACTTTTTATCAGCAGAACAGGATGTGCTGTGATTGTCGCGCTCCTTGATACTTATTAATTTGTAACTCATATGTATTTCCAGAACTACAACTGCAGAAGTACAAAGTTTAAAAAGATTTCTGACTTGGCCTGATTTTTGACTGCCTTCTCAGCTATTCTCTCACAGGTTTCCTTGAACTGGGTAGAGATGTATAGCTTTCTACACCAGCATCAGGCTAGTGCTGCATTCTCTGTAATTATCCCTTGAACTGGCTTGCTGTGGCAAAGCAGCAGCCTTCAAGTTGCCATCGGCAGGCCCTTGGGGACCCATGTGCTACTTGAGGTGGGGCAGGGTGAGTCTGGTAAAAAAGCAACTAAGAAACTTCAATTGACTGTGGACTTAGGCTTGCTTATAAGGCTCTGCACTCACCCTGGAAAATGCCTTCAGGGGTCTGTAAATTGCAAAGGCTTATAAACACTGACTAATATACTGTAAAGAAAAACAAATCTGTGCACTAGGAATCACCTTTAAATCTGTCGGTGTTAATGCAATAAACGAAACTATTTTTGACAGTGAAGCACAAACACTTCTCTTAACTGCGCTATAATAGATTGGTTTGCGAGAGTTGCAGCAATGTGGTGATAGACATTCTCCTGAAACAGAAGAAACCTGCTTCTCTCTTAAATCCCTTGAATTGAAAACCAAATTAACTTGCAGTTTGATTTGCTAGATCAAAACTTCGCACTTGTCCTCACACCTGATCTTTCATATGCTTACTGTAGGCTGCTTCTCAGTCTGGAGGGCAGTGTGGCACAGACAGTGAAACAGGGACAGCAACAGGACATTTCAGATATTTCGTACCTGAAACTACCTGAAGGCATTTTGAGAAAATGAAATACTTAGGAAATGGTGGTTTGTCAAAAGAGAATGGTTTGCACTATGGAAGCTTTCATTGGAAGAGTACCCTGTTTCCAGGAACGAATTTCAAGTAAAACTTGAGAGGCTCCTTTCTTTGTTCAGTACTGTCACTTGTAATGTAAGAGATCACACTTCAGCTTCTTCCTCTCCCTGAATTAAGACCGTGGCGTGGACTTCATTTTTCCAGTCTAGGTGAGAGTCCTGGCCCATAACTTGGCAGTTCTTAGATGGGGGCTTTCTACCTTGGTCTGAAGCAAAGTCTGAAAAGCCTCTTGGTTTCATTCAGGAGAATGTATGAAGTTCTGGAGTGGCATGGGATGCATAAACCATTGTCACTCACCTGTAGACAGGACGTGTTGCATCTGGACACCTGTTGACTTCTGTAGGCTTTCCTTCAGCATTCTGGCAGGTGAGGATACGGTCGTTCTGTACAGTGCGTAGGTGAATTTTCACATAAGGACCTTGGTGTTAAATGCAGCTGCACAGCTTTTAATATGCAGGATAACTGGTTAAAGCTAGTTTAGCTGTCATCTCTGCACAGTACCAATTACAGTACTCAGAAATTAAATCTAATGCTTCTTGTATAGCTCAGAGGGTGATGCTTCCCATTCCAAAGGGTTGGGCTTTTCCTTGAGTCCCCAGTGATACTTTACTATCCCTTAATACCTCATAATGCTCCTTTGACCCCCAGTGTTACACATCCTAACTTCATCCTGCAGTCAATTAAAGAAGACAAGTGCTTGGTTTCCCAGGAGTTTGGTGTGTCCTTGCCGAAGCCGCTCAGCGTTAGACTGTGAACCCACCCGTCGTGTGGTAGATGTGCTTCTCTTGCCCCTGTGCCTGCACACACTCTGCAGCTTTGCACCGGCTAGGAAAAGGCAGCAGCATGACTGACCCATGATATGTCCAGGTGCTGCTCTTGCCTAATGAAATGCTTCAAAACCAGAGGGATAATGTTCTGATTTGTAGTCCAGGCTCTGAAAGTGGTGGTTGTGAATGAGGCTGAGTTCATAAGCTAATACTTTTGTCTCCAGGTAGAAATTAGACAGCCCCAACACTACTCGTATTTTTTTGCAGTCTTCATTCCTTTTTCTGTTTGTTTGGTATATAGGTTTGAGAGGAGACTGTAGTGGGACAGCAAGTGAATGTAACTGTTAAATTTTGCTGGAAATGATGAAATGAAAGTGCATATTATATTCATACCTAATGCATCATTCTCCTGCCTTTACCTTCCGGCCCATCACATTCCAGTCTATTTCAGAGATTTAGATGCATTTATGTCAGATCTCCGGTCCCAGAATACAATCTACATCCAATTATCAACCCTTAGGGATACATTAGATATAACTATTATATCTTCTTCTGTCAATAAAATTATAATCATGGAATGCACAAATGTCGTACTTTGGTTTCTAAAAGCATCACAGATAAGAATGAGATGAAATGGAAGGGCTGTTAGGCTGCATTTTACACATGCTTATACGCAGAAGATTGCCAAAATCTCAAGCTGAGGTATGTGTCTCCTTTTTCTGTCTGCTACTAACAAATTTCAGCCCTTAGCAAGCAAGTGCCTGCATAAGATCTGACAAAATTACATGCAAAGATGAATTAGTCTTTTCCTCCATTTGTTCACATGCCACGTCCAGGAGAATCACAAGTGCCTGAGTGACCTGTAGAGGTTCAGTAAGGACTGTCACATACAGATTTCACAGGCCTGTCTATAGAGAAGTACTTGGTTAAGTGAAACCAAGTTAATGAAAAGAGTTTAATTTCAGATATATTAGAACTCACTAAACCGCTTCAACACTCTCCTCGAGAAATAAATTGCTCTGAGCTCTCATTAGCTTGCTCAGACCATTTTTACTTTTGACTGAAAACATCTGTACAGGGGTTCCTTAGGTAATTCACCTTAAACTTACACCTGTACTTAATTTGGGTTACCTTGCCTAAGTTTCCATTAGTTGTAGACATACCCTAAGTGAAACAAGCCATATTAGCTCAGGAGAGTCTGGAGAGTAGTAGTCACTCTTTATCAGATAAAAGTCCTGTTCTCCCTTTCAGGCAGGCGTGGTTAGTTACCTCTACTCATGAAACAATCATCACTGATGGTAAAGAAAGAATTCTATATCCTCAAGAAAACTGCACAGCACTTGAAATTAAAGGAGTAAGGGGAAAGGGAGAAGTTATACTGTGTGCAGAATATTCTGTAATAGTCTGCTCCAGTGTGGTTTTGCACTCTTACCTAAATTTTCTGATATTGACTACTGTCAGAGATAGAGAAGGCTAGACAGTCTCTCACTGATTCAGGAACGTGGGAATTTTTATACTCTAAGCTAAGCCTCCGTGGCAAGGCTGCTGGCAGGACTAACAGCATGTCTTTCAGATTGCATAAAACAGAATTTCATTTTCTAATACTTCTAACCCAAACATTTCAAAAGGTAAAAATGCTCATGTAAAATGCTGGTATCTGGCAATTTCGATTGTAATTCTCAGTTTTTAAGCTGGAGCTCTTACCTGAGTGCCAAGGAAATGGGAAGAAAAGGATGTCTTAAACTGCAGAAATACCTGAAGGTATAATAACTTGGTTAAGTATCTGGTGATTACTACCAGTAAAGAGAAAACACATAGACTGAGTTGTGCTTTTTAAAAACAAAACACTAAATAAACAAAAAAAAGAAGCAACCAAACACAAAGTTCCCTTTCCTTGGACAGTAATTAAGGATGGATTATCCCCCACCCTCCCAGAGGTAAGCTTTCTTGTCCATGTATCAATTTAACATCTCACACGTTGCCACAACTGAAAGCAGGTGATAACAGTTAATCTACTGTGTAATATCCAAGAGAAATGTTTACCTAGATTCAGAAACATACTGTGATGTCAGTGGGATTTGTGCAGTATTAGGAGAGATCATGAGCAGAAATCTGATGATTAACCTTTTAGGAGCATAGAATATAATGGGTAGTCAGATTTTTAATTCAGTTCTGCCATGGGATTATATTCATCAGAAATTTTCCTGAGAGATACCATGGTGAGCATCTGTAAAACTCAAACATCTATTTCATAGTCAGCAAGCTTGCAAGGATTGAACTGGACTAAGCATCCCAGTTTATTAGACCTTAAAGGGTTTGTTACCAGTAACCTAGGTGCAGGTTAGGACTGGACGAACAAAGTTTTGAAATGAGGAAGCTTTGAGCTTTTTTTTCCCAAATAGTCCTTTGCTGCACAACATAGCCATATTGAAGCAGAGGACCTATTACTATGAGAAATTCTATCTGTATCCTTTGAGTTTTCACTGTTACACTCTTTCAAGGTACTGCTATGTCTAAAATCACTGGTATTTCTGTTAGATCAATATTAGTTGTATGTTTAGTTAAACTTCATTGCAGAAATTGCTTTCCCTGGTGTGTATGCATGCATGTGCAGGCATGTCTGTGCTCTGGTATGTTAGATAAAAATTACTGGCTGTTTTGGAAGGCTGCTCTTTTTTTACCCTTTTTAATTTCTGTGACTCTAATTTACAGTATCCTGTGAGCAGTTTGTGCTTCAGTAGATGACTGCAATATAAGTTCAGGAAGAAAACAAATGAGACTTGGAGGCAGCAAAGCAGACGTGGTTGCAGGAGGATGGGTAACAAAAGAAATGTGCTGAAAAAATGCTCTCCCGCTCTGCACCTTTGGAGTGCTATATAATTTATAACTGTTCTCTGCAAAGCGTCTGAGGCAGTGCCAGGTGGTGGGGAGTTAAATTAACCCCTGTGGCGTGTAGTTATCGGCAGAGGCCAGACCTGTGGATCGATACCTCGGTGCTGTGAGTCACCGTATCAGCTGGGGAAAGTGAATCTGTAAGCTCCTTATTTCCCCATTCTTTTAATCGCAGGGCTGTGTCTGGCTGTGATGAAGATGGAGCAGACGCAAATGTCTGATGCTTGAAGCTCTTTGATTTCTGAGTTGATGGGGTGAAGCCAGTGAAAAGCTGTGAGAGACTCAGAGAGCCGATAGTGTATTGTCTTTTTCCAGGTCTCCTCAGTACCTGTTCTCCTTTTTCTTCCCTCCTTCCCCACAGATCTGGTTACCCTCCGTAGCTGCATGCTCTGTGCTTTGCTTGACCGACACAGATAATTTCTAGCATCACTAGTTAAGCCTATTTTTTATTATTATTAATAATAAAGGCTGGTTTAGTTTCACTTAAGTGGATTAGCCTTGCTCCTGCCTGCTTTTTGATTGTTTTTGCTGCTGGGGGCTCACTCTTCCAATGAGAGTTCTTGCAGATAGAGTTATTGCCAAGCGGATCTGTCACTGAGGCATACCTAATATGGATCAAACTGGAAGGTGTAACTGGGTTTTCAGAGAGATAGCGCACCAGGAAAACGTGTCATACTCCAGGAATGAGAATGTTAGTTGTAGCTATGGAAGATACTTGCGTAGCTGCTGAGTCAGCAGCCTCCTTTCATGCGCCCTCAAACCTTGTGGGTGCACCCATTTTCTGCATGCAGCCCCCAGAATTTATGCCTGCTGACAGCTGAGCTTCTTGCTTCCCTGAAGACCATGTACATCTTCCAAACCTATTGCCACCCCCTCCATCACTCTCTTAAAAAAAAAAAAAAATAGAGTTACCCATAAATTGGCCACATGGAATGCACTGGTAAATTAGGGTACCGTATTGTTCTTTCCTAGCTGCACCTACTCTCCAGAGGATTGAAAAATTGGCATCTGTAGCCATCACCCAACAGAAAAATAAACAGGATCAAACAACTGCAATTAGTTTCTTATAAAGCCAAGTGTAACATACCAAGCAAAATTATTCACCTTCCTTCCCCTCACAATAAATGAATTATTCTTCTCTTTAAACAATGGCAGTGACTCTTGGGCTTAAAACCAGTTGCCCCTCAGCTGAGACTTGAACCAGTTACAGGGTAAACTGACCTTTTAGTTGAACACTTGTAGCTGTGAATGGGCATCTAGAGTTACTGGTTTTGGTGATTAATGAAAGCTGAATTTACCGTGGCTCCTCAGCCTAACAACTGAAGTTCTGATTGTTATTCTGTATTATATCTGTCCTGTCCTGCCCCTCAGCTTGTATTCTGACTTTAACCTTAACTTTCTAGTTCAGTTCCTGTCTGTCTTCTGCATCCAGTTGCAGACATTGATCCTAACCACTGGGCATGACTCTTCATGTCCTGGTCTCTTTCTTTTAAAAAAATTCACCTGAGCCAGACTTGAGCTTTCCAAGTTTCTTATTGCTTTATTCTCAACCCATTGTCATCCTCTCCCAGCAGTGAGGAGTAAATACCTGTGTGCAGATTTCTGCATAACTCTCCCTAGCATCGCCTGGGACATTCCTGCATAACAATGGGAGGTATAATTTGTCTCAGTGTGCTGACTGCATTGTCCAGATTGGTTGTCCCCAGCTCCTTGCGCATTGTTAATTCTTTATCCCTCAGCTCTCTTCCTTTTTATTCATATATGAAGGCACGTGTAATACTTATCTCAAGTCAAATACAAAGTACTTTTATGATGAAATTAGAATGTCTAGAGAGGTATTTTCGTCCCTTTGTTTTCTTTGGAAAAATTGGGTAAGGCCTCACTAGACAAGTACATGTTGGTTTTACATACTTTGATTGGAAGATGTCTTTGTGAGCTTGAACAGAAGTAACCAGCTTTAATTCTTACAGCTTTTACTTCAGTACAAGTTTGTTTATAGTCCCAAGATGCTGGGTGAGACACATGTGAAAGACTCTCAGGGTGAGTTTGTGGGTCTTTGAGCTCGGATGACAACACCATGCTTCATCTCAGCCGTAACAGAAAAGTAACTGTGGTCATAATAATTGTGTCAGCCACAGGCTGATGTTGCAGCAGAACTGCATTAAAGACGTTTTCTTTGGCTCACTGGCACTTGAGGAGTGACTGTAAACAAGCCACTGCAAGGAAGCCAGTGGACAAACAGGTAGACAGTAGCTGATATTGTCTGGATCCTGCAGATGGGAAGTTACTGGCTTTACGGCTGTCCTTGTGACTTGGCATAGGTTATGATTTGTGCATCAGTACAGAGGTTCTTGCAGAAGAGTAACTGAGACTGAGAAAGTATTGATGTGAAATAATGGGGAGCAGAGTCGTGCAAAAAAGGGGGAGGAACAGGTCTTTACCTGTGTTCCTTTTCTTCATCCCTGCATGATTTGTTTTTGGAGGGCTGCTGGCAGAGTTGTGAATGAGTTTTTCACAGACTGGCTCCAACTGGCTAGGTGAGGTCACTGAGCTTTCGAAATATTTGAGGTAGTGGTTTTAAACAAGTGACTATCTCAACACCAACAGGAATAAAGCAATCTTGTATAGTCTTGGTCATACAGTAACCACTTTGTTCTGCCTTCACTGCTCACAGTGGAATGATTTGGCTTGTTAAATTGGAGGCTTTGCATCCCTTCGTGGTCATCTACCCCCATCTGAAGTCTGCCTGAGTCTGGATTGCAGATTTTCTGTACTTTGCTTCTCCAGAACTGAATTTATGCTTTCAGTTCTTAGAGTGAAGGAACTGAAGCTGTGGTGAAAACAAATAGCTGGAATCAGATTTTTTTTTTTAAATGTAACCCTGACCTTGACAGCATGTGACGCAATGCAAGTGACTGAGGGGAAACTCCCTGCATCTCAGTTGATGCAGAGCAAGCCAGCAGTTGGGAAACTTGCTGAAACCAAGTGCCTTGTGGTAGCAGCGCCATGGTTACAGTTGTGCACTGAGAGGAGTTTTAATTGGGGTATTTTTTCCCTTCTGAAAGAAGGTGACTAGCCAGAGACAGATTACCCATAGATTTAGTTCTTAAAAGTGTCCCTCTAATTGTTTGGTTTACTTCTTCATAAAAGCTTAGCATGAAGTCACTGAGTTTGGGTTAAGGCTGAATTACGTATTTCTTGGCATCCCTGGCTTTCATTATTGACCAGAGAATTTTTTTAAAAGCATTGTCCTTGTCTGTGAGGATCTCTCAGAAGTGAATCTTGAGTAAATTTGCCACAGTGTATATATTTGCTTTTTTAATGCTGGATTTAGGATTATCTTTTGTGTCTGTGCTTTGTGTGTAAGCCAAAGTGCTGGAGGGTTGGAAACAGACAAGATTGAATGGGTCAATTGTATGAATTGGCAAACACAAGATTCCCTCTTTCACACACTATGCCTCTCTGTTAAATGTTCTGCAATAACAAAGAAAGATGAAATGTTTGGTCTGTGTGGTGTATGAAGGCTTTCTCAGAGGCTAAGCACTTCAACTAAGTAAATAAGCAGAAGTTTCAAGTACAGACCTTACTTGTGAAGCAGAACAATGCTACACACGCATCTAACACAAACCTACAAAAGCAAAGAAACGAAAAGCTGAGTTCTTGCTAGGTGGTTAAATAGCAGCTTTCCAGTAGTGGCTTAGAGCCCTTTGCCATCTCCGTAATCCTGGTGGATTATACTGGAGGTGGGGTACAGTCACTGAATCCAAATGCTTCAAAACAGATTGGGTGGGTTTTGCTTTCTTTGTAACAGGAGCAAAAAGAGAAAAAACCCCATCTTTTTTCAACTTTTTTATGCCTGAAAGTTTCAGATATTGCTCTCATTTCACCCTCTTTCCTATCTCTCACTTCTTACTTCATATTTGATTTGCAGAGAGATCAGACCCATTGCTTCCCCCCAGTGTGTATTGGTACCTTTCACTAGTTCTGAGGTGGAGCTGCTTGGACGAGGGGAAACCTGTGGCTCATTTCTGTCTGTCAGCAAGCTCCAAGAGAAGGGTATTAATCTGGCATTTCTGCCAGAAATACATGCTTTTGCCCCTGGGGATGTTGCCCTCAATCAGCAGAACAGCTCCATATTGCCCTAGACCTACCTTAGAAGGACACCACCACACTTTAGAGCAAGGCCACAGTTTTGCTGGCAATGTAGGAGTCAAGTTTCCCACTGCTGAAGTATAGCTGCCTCTCAAGAGGAACACAGCAGCTGTTTTATGACAACACTGTTTGAGAAAACTACTTTTGCTAAGGGTGAAACGTCACGTTTCAGCATAGTATTAGTATTTCTTTCCAAACATGAAATGAAAGTGCAGCCCATATATCTCTTGGGTACTGGTGAGAGAATAACTCACATGGACTAACTTTCTGCACAGAAGAACACCAACAATGGGCTGTGAAATAAAGGTGGTTCTGGGGTTGTGCAGCTCAAAAGAATGTGTTTCATAATAGGATACGTAGTGTCTCTGGGAGTTGCACAGCATTGCATACACCAGAGGTATATTCATGGACACGTTGTGGGCAGCATCATACCTTCCACATCATGCACTGTTCTGTCTTCCCACCTGCAAATAAGCTTTTTTAGCCTTCATGGCTTTGCTGTCTGCTAGTTTGAGATGACTTCTCTGTAGTTGGCGTTGTTTTGTTGGCAGCCTACATCAGGCATCTTGTCAGAGAGCAGCTGTTCATCTCTTCCCTCCCCATCATATCCCAACCCACTTGCATGTCAGCTTCAGTGTACTGTTGTCTTACGAGTCATCTTGGAGAAGGGGTGGGTTGAATTATTTTCATCAGGAGCATTGTGCCTACTACAGTTTTCAGGGAGAAAAAAGTTTATCATTACCTCAAAAATAGAAGAAAGTACTGTCTTACCCCTTGCAATGTCCAGTAGCAGCAAGACACTTGGGGTTATATTTTCTTAACCTTCCACCTCAGGGGCTGACTGCCTGATTTGATGAATTGTGTAAAAAGACAAGGTGATCACCGTGTGTCTGCATCATTCTCTTCTGACTGTGTTGCCATTCCTTGTGTTTTTCTAGGAATTGAATTTGCACACAGCTCAGCATGGATGTTACTTCCTGCTTCCCACAGATGTTAGCACATCAGAATAATGGACACCCCGGTAACAGGCTGAGTTGTGTGCTGGATGTTCCAAAATGTCACATTTTCACATACGTGATCCAGTAATTTGTGAAATGCCCATGACTCCTGAGTCTGTGAGCTCAGGGTGATGTGAGCTTTACGAGGTGATAGGGTTAACCAGAGAACAGCTTACAAAAGGATCAGAGCTTTCTGAAAGAAAGCATTGGAAAAGGAGCATGTGCAATATATTATCACACTCAGTAGGAACACAGATTTTCTGGAAATTTGAGCTAAGTAGAGCTAGAAGTCAGTTGTGGTAAGTCATCCAAACAGGATTATGCCACCTGGTTGGTGATCGTATGACAGTCTAATCCATGTGGATTTTTTTTTTTTAACTCATCATGAGAATCAGGACTTGCACTTCAATAAATAACCTGCCAATGCCATCTTTGAGGTCTGCAGGGGCTAGGAAGAAAAAGGTATAAAGCTGAGGGACTTGGACCAGTAGATTGAGTCAAACATTATATAGATAGGTAGCATGCCACATTTAGAAATCAGGGTATGCTTAAGTCAGAGACCGCAGCAGTCCCTCTATTGCCAGGTTTAAGCTTCTCTTGAACCTACTGCCAGATAATCAGTTATTGCTGGCAGAGAGCTTAGAGCCTGACTTGAGGGCTGAACGTAGTGGTGAGGTGGTGTGCATCACGCTGTCTGCTGGTGTGAAGACATTATGGTGCAGAGTAGAGCGATTCCAATTACTCCTCCTCCTTTCCTGCCCTACTTCTGAAATTAAAGGCTGCTGCTGTAACCCACAGTTCACTCTAATTCTTCTCCATGTGGATTTCAGGGTATTCACATATAATTGTAACATAAGGTTTTTTCAGGCACCTGCATTATCCTGCTCTTGTGAGCATCACTAGTGAAAATCAGCAGATATGAACCATAATCTACACAAAACCTCAGCAGGCAGTGACACTCCTGCCACTCTGTTCAGGCAAGCCCAGGCACCACACAGGCAGGAATGTCAGCTGCCATCAGCACTTTCACTCTTGTTTCTTTTGATGCCATGGATCATGGAGGCACACAGCAACAGTGAAAATCTCAGGAAAAACAGAAGTTTTTAGCAATTTTTCAATGGAATGATAGAGGTTTAGCTTAGCTTGTGTTCAAATGGCTTGTCTCACTTTGCATCTCAAGAGTTTCCTTGCTTTGTAATGTGAGACAGCTGGTCTTGAAGTTAATCCCCAGGGTTTGGGGGGCTTTTTCTTCCCCTGGCAAACTTCAAAGATGCTTCAGAAATATTAGCCATCGGCTGTCACTTAGTAGAAACTATAACAGTTGGTGATGGTAATAGCATTGGCTTGAAACTAGCAGGGAAATGCAGGTCTAGCATATGGGCATCTAAAATCTGTGCAGTGATGGAGCTGAGGAACGCAACACATTCAACTAGCTTTTGAGTTGAGGGCTCCGAGTTCAGGTTTTACAGCATCAAGCTGTCTTGGAATTTGGCTGCAGTAAGCAGTTAGTGCTTCAGTAGAGAAATTTCCAGTTAATCTTTTTACCTGCCTTTGCCGGGCAGACTGCTCTGAGTCAGCTCAGCCCAGTCCCCACTGTGCAGCGGCTGCAGCCAGTCTCACTCCATCACTTTTAATGAATCTGAGTCTCTGTGGTTTTCGCTAATTTACTCATACGCAAGAGAAATGAGGAAGTGTTTTCCTGTCTCTCTCTGATAATGAATGAGATATGAAAGAGCTTCATGGCCAGTAAGCACCCTGGAGGGACTTGAGTTTGTCAAAATGTGCGAGGCGTCTTCATCAAAGCAACAAAATGATTTTCTTTCCCCCCATGAAAATTCACATGACAACAGCCAGAAACGTGCCCAGTTTTGCTTAGACAATGGAATTTACTTGGAAAAACTGAACGTGTGGCATCTTTTGCATCAGTATTTTTCAGAGGTGTATCTTGAAATAATAAATGGTTGCCTGAGGCAGGCTTTAATGTGGGACTTTTGCTGTAGTCTGGCTTGGTGTCTGCACTGTGAAACCCCCACTTGCACAATGTAGTGTCTTGCACTCAGTGCAGACTGTGGGCAGCAAACATGTTTCCTTCAAGGGATGTATCGAATTCTGTTTACCAAGAATTTTCATTTCTGTTTGCTGCCCTCCTCAAATGTATTTTGTATACATCAGAAGGGCAGAGATAAGAGTTTACAGAAGATTAAACAGGCGCAAACACATTAAGAGAGACAGTAAGGAATGCAAATTGTTAAACAGAAATATTAAAGTCCACTCTATAAGTCTTCAGGGCTTTTCAGTACCCAAACTTAATAAAAGTAAGCAACTGCTGCAGCTTAGCTCCAGTGCTTACCATGGCTATCAGAAGCAATCAATAGGAAATTCAGCTTTATATGGTATGGCTTTGAGGTACAAATTGTAGGTTCCACTTTGAAGTGGAGAACAACTGCCCACGAATATTGTAAGCCATGCAGTTTCAACAAGGTAACTTGTCGCATTGCTCCTGATTGCACTCCTGTACTCCAGCCCTTTTAAAAACATACTCCCCTTCGAAAGGTAGAGTAAATAATTTGAACTATTACTCCAGTTTCATGTGTAAAAGCAGACAGTGCTTGTAGGAAATACAGACCTAAAAAGTGAGCTGAACACTTGTCAGTCCGAGGATTAAATTAGCTGTCCAAGAGAGAATTACCACCCTACAAACCTCCCATTGGAATCTGAAGGAGTGCAAGTATTTTTGGCTGTTACTTTTGAATGTATGGCTATTCAACTGCTGACAAATATTCACTGGACATAGTATTTAAATATTATTGTAGATTAATTGAATATTGTGTCTGTAGCATGCAATGTCACATGCAATTTGAATGCCACTTAATAGTCCCCTCTCTCACACTACTTCACTTCGATTTTAGCATTTTCTGGGCTCTTAAGCATTTGTCATGTATTGATTCCCATGGAGTTCCCAATTTTGTATCCCCCACAGAGAGCCTATGCATGAAAGGGGAGTATCTTGGCCCTGAAGTCTTTTTGTTTAGGATGTATGCTAGATACTCACTAGATGTGATACTATTTCAGATTTGTCCAATTTTTATTATTTTATAGCTTGTATCAGGTAGAACCTGGAGGCACCAAGTTCAGGTGAGTGTTGTGGTGTGTGCTTTTCATACTCATGACAAGAGATAGTTTCTGGTCCAAAGGACTTGTCAGTGTTCTAAAATGAAACCTATCATGTGAATGCACGGGGAAGCAGAGGAGTAAAATTAAGATAATCGTGACACAAACATCTCATTATATACATTGTCTTCCTGTATCTTTTGCCAGTTTGAAATCCATTTTTTATATGGCTAAACTATTAATAGCATTCAACTCTGTTAGGAAAGAGAGCATCTCCAATACCTCCTTCTGTATGTGCAACAATTAGTGTCACAGCAGTTAGTGTCCTGCAGTCTGTGGCTTGTCCCTCTCGAATGGAGAGCGCAGCACAAGCTCTTCTGAGGTAAGATGAAGGAAGCTCTATTGCTCCTGCAATTTATTAGCTTTCTTCTTAACCTAGCTTCATCCTAAAATGCAGGTCTGAGGAAGCAGCTCCTCTGAGGTCATTTGGGCTCTTCTGTGCTGAGCTGTGGTTGTGCCAGCACGTCTCCCTGGCCCCACAGGCTTTGCAGGGAGTGGCTGAACAGCAGGAGGACCCGTTGGAACAGCCCTCCCACCAGTGCAGAACAGTCCCTGTCCTCACTGAAGACAGCTCTAAGGAAAGACATGGGCTGGCAGATCCCTGACCTTCATCTGGAAGGTGCCAGGTGTGTGGGAGCCGTTTGGCCTGCATTGGCAGCTGGACTGTCCCTGGACACCTGTGCCTTATCAGTACACATCAGCAGCCTGATCAGACTCGCATCTGGCGACCTTTAAGAAGTGACCTCTGAGGTTATATTTCCCTCACAGCCAGATCCTGAGCAATAGACCTGTCACCTGCAATACCTGTTGCAAAACTGTGACAGCATGAGTTTGAATTTCAGGCATTCCAGTGCTGTATGCAACATATCTAATTCTTTGCTTCCTGTAAGGAAAAGTTTTCACTGTTCCTGTACTGAATTACGTTCTGTGTTAATCAGGAGCATGAAATACATCTCACCTGTACATGTATAGAGAAGCTCCTTCAGATAAATTCTTGAGTCATTAGGGATGCCTTACATGGAGCAGAAGCTCCACACACAGTTTCCACTGCTGTGGGTCCTTTACCAGCAGAAAGAATAATTCTAAAAATCTATTTAAAATTAACAAAAAGAATCATTAAGCAGGGTAAGATTTTTAAAAATGCACTTTCAAGCTGGGAAACTACCTCATTTAGTATAATGAGTGAGCAGATCCTTGGGCCTTGAAGAGAAGCAAATTGAAACAAAATGGCTCCAGCGCTGACTTGCATAATGATGGACTGAGCACGTGTCTTGGCATGTAATGATCACATCTTTCCCAGGGGGTTTCAGAAAACAGTGCTTATTGTGACAGAAGGTTCTGGGCAGGATACTGTTTCCATCAAGAAGAGGAAAAGGGCTGGTAACACTATGAATATGGAGTGGAAGAAGAGGATGAGAAAAGTTAGCAGTTTAAGGTCACACGCATTGGAGAGGAGAATGGTGATAATGCTCACAGAAATAGACTGGGAGGCAGGAAAAGGGGAAGGGCTCAAGGGACACCACATTTGGAAGGAAGGATGAGCTGGGGCAGTTGATAGATGCTTCCAAAGAGTGGACAGTTAACTGAGTTAAGAAAGAATGAGCAATTCCTGGTGGAATAACTAACCTTCACATCACCCCTTGCCAGTCCTAAAAGCTTCTTTCTGTCTTCTCTTTCCAAAGCAGCACAAGGATTTTTGAGAGAGAAGGAACCAGCCCACCAAAAACGTAGTGGGGCAGCAGTGATAGCAGCAGTGCACCCTGCAGGTGCATGTACTTGTACCTGCCCCATGGTCTTCTGCTTTTCCTGCATAGTGAAGGTTTCCTTCAATGGAAATGGCCTTCCTTACGTGGAAGGCCAGTTTCATCCTTGGCCTTTCTACTGAGTAATGAGGTGCAGATGCCAACTCCTGAGAACTGGAGTGGATCTTTCAACTACTGTTTTGTATTTTTCGTGCTTTTTCATAGAAATTGTTGGACAGCTGTGAAATGTAAATGAAGCAGTGGATCTCAGCTGACAGATGCTAGGATTTTCTCTGCCACCCACAAAGTCCTTGGAGGTCTTGCTCCATTTTTAAGTTCCAACTGCTACTTGGTCTATTCTGGCTAAGTAGGTTTAATGGGTCACTGTGCTGAATATTGCCCTGCAGCAAAATCACTTGTCCACTTTGCAAGTACAGTCTGGAGAGTGGAAGATCCTTAATTAATGACCCACTTTGCAATGGAGGCAGGGGCATTGCTGTCTCCAGAGCATCAGTCAGCTAGCCCAAATGAAGTAGTGGTCACAGCATAGGTAATTTCAAGATAGATTATTACCCTTTACATCCGTAACATCAGAGAAGTCCAACTGTTCTTATCTGTGCTAGCTAAAAATTCAGGAAAAGCATGGAACTGATGTGGCAACTGCATGCATACTCTTCAGAACCTGGTGGTCCCTGTGGAATGAGGCAGTGCAGTGTCTGTTCTGCATGCAGCGTTCCTGCTGCCTGATCTGTCATCCATTCCCTTTCATCTGTGATTGTGCATGGGAAGCAGGGAGGCTCTTTGCTCCTCTGTCTGTGGCTTCTGTCATTTTTTTTATTATTGCATACTGTCAAAATGTTGTCTCCCTACACTTCCCTTTTGCCTGTCTCCCTTTGGAATTTGTGCTCAAAGATGAAAGCAAACCCGTCTTTCTTGGCTGCTAAAAAGACAGAAGGTTTATTCTGACATGTTCATGGCCTGTGGAGACACAGAGATCACATTGGGGATGAAGAGGTGAATATTTGGGTGCAGGAAAGCCATCTGTTTCTCTGGCTAGAGTATAGCCTACCTTCTTGTGGGCTCTGGGAGGTTTTCTTACTGAAAGAACACCTATCATCTTGCTTATCTAAGCCTCCAGCCACTTGAATGCATCTGTGACCCAGCCCAGCACATTATTACCAGGCAACACATCAACCTCATCCGTAGATAAGGACACATAAATCTGTGTTTCATACTCCTGCAAATCTCCACCAACTACAAGACTGTCCTGCCTCCTCGCTAGTCTTTCCTTGGGAAGGCTGGCACACACGAATGTCTGTCCCTGCATTTTCACTGCATGCACCATTTAGAGCCAGCTCTTTCTTTCCTGAGTCTTGTTTCCATGGCAGAGACTCCTTCAAAATCACTCAAAGAGGAGGAGGGGCTGTGGGAGGAGGCTGGTGTTGGTATTCGGTGTGAGGACCCCTGGAAGAATCAACAGGCACTTTAACTGTCTGAGGGTAATGCTGGGAACTTCAAGGGAAACTGTGGCCTCATGAGGTGTTAGTCTTTCCAGCAACTTTGCAAATCAACAAGATTTAGAGTGGAGAGTTGTCTTAATCTCTGATCTGAAGTGAAATTTGTGTGTTCCCTCAAGTGTGTCACCATCCCTGCCACCCTGAGCAATAGCTGTGTTGATGAAATACTTGTTAGGAAATATAAACTCTAATGTGACCTTTGAAATATGGCCATGCTCCCTTGCTCTTTTTCTTTGGTTGTTTCTTTTTGGTTTTTTTTCTACCTTATTTATATATTCAGTAATTGTTAGAAAATCTATGTCCCTTCAAAATTACATCATAGAAACATAGAATCATTTAAGTTGGAAAAGACCTCAGATTATTGAGTCCAGCCTTTGACCAATCACCACCTTGTCAACTAGACTGTGGCACTGAGAATCGTGTCCTGTTGTTCCTTCAACACCTCCAGGGATAGTGACTCCACCATCTTCATGGGCAGTCTATTTCAATGTTTAACTACCCTTTCCATTAAGAAATCCCTCCCGATGTCCAGCCTGAAGCTCCCCTGGCACGCCTTGAGGCTATGTCCTCTTGTCCTGTTGCTACTTGCCTGGGAGAAGGGGCCGGCCCCCACCTGGGTACAGCCTCCTTTCAGGGAGTTATAGAGAGTGGTACGGTCTCCCCTGAGCCTTCTTCTCCAGGATAAACAACCCCAGCTCCTTCAGCCACTCCCCATAGGACTTGCCCTCTAGACCCTTCACCAGCTCAGTTGCCATTCTCGGGACATGCTCCAGCACCTCAGTGTCCTTCCTGTAGTGAGGGCCCCAAAGCTGGACACAGCACTTGAGGTGAGGCCTCACCAGTGCTGAGTACAGGGGTGCAATCACTGCCCTGCTGCTGCTGGCCACACTATTCCTGATACAGGTCAGGATGCCCTTGGCCTTCTTTGCTGTCTGGGCGTGCGCTGGCTCATGTTCAACCACTGTCAACCAGCACCTTCAGGTGCTGCATGATGTTGTTGTGACTCAAGGGCAGGACCCAGCACTTCACCTTGTTGAACCTCACGCAATTTGCCTTGGCCCATGATCCAGCCTGTCCAGATCTCTCTACACAGCCTTCCTACCCTCCAGCAGATCAACACTCCTGCCCGGCTTGGTGTCATCGTTGAATTTTCTAGGGGTACACTCAATCCCCTCATTCAGACATTGAGGCTGGGCTGTGACGGAAGGAACTGAACTACCATTAGTGCCACACTGATGTTGCAGAGCACCTGCATGTGGTAAGGACAGTTTTGTCTCTCCAGCACTCGTCTATTACCAGGAGCTTTGGTACTAGAGAGGCATATGTAACTGTGACTTCAGGATCTTGCCAAAGCTCTAAAGTTACTGTTCAAATTCCTCGTGCCTCTCCATCCAAAGCACCATCCTTAATCTAGTTGGATCCTGAAGTCCTCTCAGATGTTCTGGTCTTGTTTCAAAAAAAGCTGAGCTGTTGAAACCTGGTGCTCTGGTTGGATTTCAGCACGTGTGGTTATGACAGTGTGCATCTCTCTGCAGTTTCAACTGGATTCTCTCATTTTTACTTCTTTCTTAAATGTTTGTGTAATTGGTACTATGTTCTGTCACACGTCAAAGACCACCGGAATTTTGTGCTTATAAATTGTAAATTGCCTTTCCCCCCTTCCCTCCCCAAATACTGATTGTTTTTGTCATTTGAATGTCTTAGAAGGACATGTGCTGGGTTTTGTATTTAGTTCTTAGTACCTTCAGTACTGTCAGCATAAGTAATAGAACGTATAGATGTCCTAAAGATTTGCTGCAGCATTAGGAAGAGTAAAATAGCTCCATTATGTACCATCCCACCATACGTGTCCCAGCACTTCAGCTGCAGTGCCAACTGTTGGCACCTCATGGTGTGATCCCAGGTCAGCTCTGACACTGACCTCCTGCAGAAAGGATTGCTGGCAAGGCAGGATTAGGAGAGGAGGAGTAGATTGAGTGCAGACTAATAAGTAATTGATAAGCAGAGAGAAAATGGAGTCTTCCTGAGCTCAGAGGAAGGAGTGATCAGTTACAGAATAGGAGTTTTTCCTTTTTCCCTGGCAGGTGTTGGACTCACTTATTCAGAAGTCACAGTCCTGGCTCCCACTTAAAGACAGTGAGATATTCTGGTTATTCTCCTTGCTATATGTGAAATCAAAGGTTTATCACTGTCCTTGAAAATAAGAATTAATGCAGTTGCTTCTATAGTGCCAATTAAATCCTCCATTTAATTCCGGGAGCCAGCTGGAGATGTTTGTGACTGAGATTTTAGATGTACTCATCTTAATGCATCTGAGTTTCTGTTGGTGTTTTCCCCCTCTCTGATGCCTTAAATACAGGACAGCTGCTTCTGAGGACGTTAGCACTTTCTAATCCCCTGTGTTCACATCCTCCTTGTTCAACCTCTCTCTTTGATCTCAGACTGAAAACTCTATTGTCTAAATGTAAAACCCAGGGTGGTCTCATCCTTACATATGGAAGTGAACAGTTAAGAACTGGTCTAAAACTGCCCAACTAAACAGAAAGTTAATGCTGGTTGTTAGAGGAATACCATTCCTTCTAGCAAATCATATTTGGTGTGTGGAGGTAGCAGGGATGAAGTCTTTTGTCTAAATTTGAAGATGTTGTCTGATGCTTCTTGTTAAGCTTACTGGTCCCCACAAGGTTTCTGATGCGATTGCTGTTCTGGGATCTGCCCTTTAGCTGCATTGTCAGTCTTGCTGAGCTTTTAGGAAAGTCTTTGGCCAGTGATAGGGTGGGAAAAGCTACTCCTGTTTGGGTTTCTCCATTTAATGTAAGTTCCCTTTTTCTGCTGCTGGAGTATCTTTCCTCCTTCCTGCTGCAGGTACAGGCGAGCAAAGGCTAGTATCCAGGGAACAACACTAAATTCAGACTGAGGGCTCTGATTCATGATGAAGCTCGTCTTTGTCCACCAAACTGGAATAGCTTCTTGTATGTGTATTCTTATCCTACATGAGGTAATTTGATTGATTTCACTGTCCCGTGAAAGAGGATTACTGGATTTGTGTTACATTACTTTACTTTTCCCACTGATAACCACCACCCACAAAGCAGAACTTGATGATTTCTGAATAGCTGCCCAAACCACAGTACCTGTAATACCATGTGTTTATGAATTTTGAAACTTTGCAATGACCAAATGATAAATTAGCAAATTAGAGTGATTTTTTAAAATTCCTTTCTTCCTAAGTTAACCTCTATTTAAAACTTAATGAGCCTTTTCTGACTGTACCTTGGAAAGCTCTGTAGACTTAGCCAACTGTTGCTGTATTCAGAACTATTGTTATGAATACAACTAATTCCTTGAGCTGTGTGATTTTCATCTGGCTGTTTGCTCCTCTTGCAAAGCTCCAAGGTGATCCGTAGCTGTGCCTGTAGAAGCCTGGTCAGTCACGCTTTCTGAAGAACCCACTCCTAACTGTCTGCACAGAGCCAAATGCCCTTTATTTAGCACTTCGTGTAGCAATGGAAGAAATTAATAAAAGGAGAGTTAGTCTTGGCGTGTTCTCTGGCAGTCAGTTCAGTGAGTGTAACCTGTGCTGTCAATGTCGTGGAGCAGAAGTTGGCTCTCTCTAATCACTTCACTAGTGTTCAGGCTTTCACTTTTCTCTTAGAACTGACTCATTGGAGTACCTGTCACCTGGCCTAGCTAGCTTGTCATGTTATCTGTTGTGTCTCTTCAACTAGTGTGTCTCCCTTGCATGAATGATAACTCTTTAATTGGGTTATTAAAGGAGGATGGACCTGGCTGCAGGTCTCTGCACCATCACCCATTCTTGAGATGAACAGCTGCATTGCCTTATTTCCCAAGAGCTCATGTAGCAGGAGCTAACTTTTCCAATGAGACTTTTTTTTTAAATGAAGAAAACAATCTTTTCTTTCTTTTTTTTTTTTTTCATTTTCCCCCAGGGAGACCTGATATTAAGATATTCAGCTGTCTGTCTCATTTCTTAACGTGCAATTTGTCAGGAAGTGAGTTTCCATTAAATTCTTGATAATTAGCATACTTGGACTGTGATAGACATTTTCCGTTTTTGCAACAATTTTTTTTTTTTAGCTCATTATCTGCATGCAAGATCAGTCAGCTAAATTCCTGTCTGTCAGACATCTCTATCATTGCTCATTTTTAACCAGTTTGAGGTCCATAAGTATTGCAGTGAATTACTGCACTGGATCTCAGATTTTACGTGAGTCACAGTTGAAATGAGTTGGGAAGACTCTGCCTAGAACATCCTAAATGCTTTCTCCTTCCATGCCACCTATTTTGAAATTACACTTTTCCCTGTTTATTATGCTAAAAAAGGGATCAGGACTTCGGGTTAGGTCAGCAGTGGGGTGGTATCTGGAGAGCCTAAAACAGGGTCTTTAGTACTCAGTTCCCCCCTTTGGAAGAGACTGGCAGGACTTGAGGCAGCCTCCCTGTGTACATTATGCTTAGTTCTAGCTAGGCTTATTGAGCCTATCACAGGCACTGGATTCAACTAATTTTTTTATTATTCATCACAATGTGTTCTTTGACTAAATTGAGTTTTCCATTACTACTGCAGCTGCTTTCTCAAAAAAAGCCTCTTTTTTTTTCCCTGAACATAGTGCTTAAAAAACACATGGACATGGCTGTATTAACATCAAAATCTCTTCTTGCTCAGTTACTCATCCACTGGCCTTTTCTCCTGTGAGGGGCTGTTGTAAAAGAGCTCTTGGACATGCAAACAGTGCTGCTAGTTCTCTGCTAGTTCTCTACTAGCTTGTCAAGGTGTCAGAGGAGAGGACAGCTATGGCAAAAATCCAAGCCCTTACCCTGGATGACATCCATGGCATTGTTCAGTAATTTTTGCCCCAGGGTAATGCTAAAGTAAATTTCATATTAAAAATGAGGTAGGGAAAGTCGCAAAGAAGTAGCTAATCCCACTAAGCCATGGGCTAGAGAGAGCTTTTGGCCATGAGCATGGAGTGGATAGATCCCAGCTGGCCACAATAGGCCATCCAGTCACATTAACTTCAAAGGGGTTCTCAACAGCTATGAGTTCTCCCAGGCATACTAACACGATCCAGGAGCAGAGAGAGGAGGAGAGGATGCTCAAAGGGGGCAGACTGCATAGCCCACTTGGCAATTCCTGAAAGGAGATTAAGGGAGAAGTAAAAATTGTCATGGCTCTGCATAAATACATTCCTCTGTGAAGGAGCATGGAGGCTCTGGGATGCTTTCACAGCAAGGCAGGAATCACGAACAGCAAATGACATGAAAATCACTTCTAAAATTCTTTTTCTAATCAGTCCTCACTGTGAGTGTGTGCTGTGGTCCCACTATTTATGTCAGGTACTGTGTAGCTCCAACCTTGAATCCAGGGCAGAAAGGGAAATGGCATTTGGAAAGAGAGCCAAACTCTTTGTGGCCTGCATTACATCCCTTCAGTCTGGAGTGCAGATGGAAGCATGAGCCAGCTCTTTGGACTTTCCTGGCCCCAAGCAGCATAGCTGTCACTGGGCCTCAGGTCCCCTATTTGCAACTGATTTGAATCTTGTGCACTTCAAAGGTACTGTCTGCAAGAGATAATGATGAATGTTATGCATCAGCCTGTGGCTTCTGGCAGACTGACTTTAAAAGTGGTAGAGCAAACTTTGAAAATAATACCAGCGGGTTTTGGTTCCTGTCACTCTTTCCTATACCAAAACCTTGCTCATACTGCTGCCTAGTTAGTGTTGAGAGAAAGAAAGCATATGGAAATCAGTGCAGAAGATGACTGCAAGCTCAAGACCAGCGAGTCACACCATGACCTGACCATAATTCCAGGACACCTGCTTCTTTGGGAGCCCTCATTCTGTGTGGGCTACCAGGACAACCGGGCAGGGAGGAGAACGCAGACTAACAGGGCTTGAGTGTTTGCTGCTGAACTATCTCTTCAGATACAAATATTGATGCAGGATGGTGGGTGACACTGTCAGATTTCTGGTTTAGGTAGCTGAGTCACTTAGAAGCCACATGGCTGAAAGGTTAGCCAAGGATAAAAAACAAGCTGCTTTCCCCACTGAGGTGGCTGCAGGCCACCACACACAGGCATGAGGTTGCAGGCAACTTGTCAGTGTGGTGCTGAGGGAGCTGCCTCACAGCTGCCAGCTGATCAAAGTCAGCGCTCCTCCCTTCTCTCCTTCAGAAGGGGACCCTGTCCTCGTTTCTGAGCTGCTGCAAGCCGAATGGCTGCTTTTAATAGAGTGTGCACAGAAGATGGTTGTAGGCAATTGAATTAGGGTTGCGTTATTAGTCCATCTGTGCAATATGCTCTGTTTATTGACAATCTGGTTAGAGTGACTGGAGCTTGTTAAAGGTAAAGTGTTCCCTACTGTTGAATTTGGGGAGTTGTCCACCTGTTAAGAAGCAGCATTGGAGGAAGGGCTCTCTTTAGACTGAAAAGGGGCTCCGTATGAACTGTCTGCACTGTTATTTTGGCTTTCTGTGAGGGAGAAGGATTGCTTGGGAAAAGCTCATCAGATAGCAGGACTTGCCCTGTAGTTCATTGTGATGTGCACATTCCCACTCCATCTGCTTGTGGCAAGGGGCAGCTGCTGGCATGTGGGACTGGATGCAGGGCTCCAGGAAGAGATCTCTTTTGCTCACATTTCTAAAGGTTGCCCAGTAGGGTCTGATCTGTGGCAACTGTAAGCCAGAGTAATTTTCTTAATGTCATTGGGTCCATGAGGTATCTTTGTGCATGAAACGTGTACATCAGAAGGAAAAAGCATGTGCTGCACTGTTGATTCAGAAAAGTGTGACATGACTTTTGCAGCAGGTTTCATGTGTATGTCAAGATTTTGCCTGTAACAGCAACTTCACTGTGGTATTTGAAATGGAAATCTTATCTTTAAGGTTGATCACTAAGAAAGTAGAAGACCAATACAGCAACTACTTACGCAACAAGTACATTGCTTTTGGAAGATAGCAGGTTCATACTGTTGCCTGGGGAATAGAAAAATGGTCAGAATCATAACTCTTTAGAAAAACCATCAGGCTTTTGACTTCCCGGGAGTCCCTTATTTCAGAGCTTGGCTATCAGTGCACTCCCATTTTGCTCACCAGCCTCAGATATTTATTCTTGTATATCGGAGCTATCCATAGTGGTCCAGTCACGTCTTGTAAATCATCTTGATGTGTCTTTTTCCGTATTGTGTCCCAGTAAGTGAGCTCGATTGTTGCACTTTACAAGGCAACAGAAAGTGTCTTTGGTATCTCTATCTGTTTATAGGTTCATAGTGAAAACCCCATGCAGAGAAGCAGCAGTGATGACTAAAGAGAGTGTGGGAGTGACTTAGAAGAACAGACATTGAAAAGCAAAACAGGTGTAACTTAACTACAAAGGAATTTATAAGACGTAACTGTATTTAGAGCTTGAAAGTAACAGGAAGATGGATAATTGTTTAGGGTGATCTGATGGGGATTCAATTTCAGCGAAGGATCAAGTATCAGAATTCTTTGTGATAAGATTCTTCACTCTGAATAAACAGAACCTCTATAACTTTCTCTGTACAGAGCAGAAAGTAGTCTTAATCTATGAAACAATACTGCATAACACAAGAGATGCATTTAATCCTTTTAAGATAGATACTGGTTTTGAAATTGAGTTACGAAGCAACTTCAGTTTCTAGAGGTCCAAGCTGCAAAGGACAGCTCTTGAGCACTACAAGGGTTCTTATTGTGGCTAGTTATTTTCATAAGAATCAGGAGTTAAACAACAAACTCTTACTGAAACACAGTACTGAACTTGGAAAATTTTAAGCAGTTTTGTTTGTACTAGCATGAAGGTTGATGGAAACTTGGAACAACTTACCTTCAGTTACCTGAAGCAACACCTGTGAAGCAACACAGTATGAAAGGAAAACAGTGCATTAAAAATGTGGTGTTCTTGAGACCATCAGCATTACTGTAGTGGGATAATCTCTTCATGGAGAGCTGTGAGACAGCAAAAGTCAGTCCACAAGAAAATGTGCAACACGGTTTAGAGACAGTCTGCAGTTACAGAGATCAAACCTTGAAAAGCCAAGGATCACATAACATGTCTGCATTGTGTATTCATTCTCTTCATCTGGAAGAAGGAAAAGTTTAATAACTGAAAGCTAGACTTGGGAATCCAATCCATCCAGATACTACAGAGAGAGAAGACTGTGGAATATCAATGCACTTTGAAATCATTATCCTGGTAGACCCTGGTGTATTTGTGATGATTTGCAAGTAACCTGACAGTGCATGAAATAATTGTCTTTGTAGATATGAAACAACATTGACATCGACTTTGAAATTTAAATGAAAGAAACAAAGTAGAGTTCTTTTAGATGCATAACCGTGGTGCATTGACTTACTTTTTCTTTATAATAGGTTAATTACTTGAACAGGTATTAGTTAAATAGGTTTCTGGTTTATTATAAAACAGAAACAACCATGTAAGGATCCATGTTCTTGAACAGTCACAATATATTGCTTCCCACCCTGATATAAATCCAACCTGAATCAAAGAGATTTAATTGTTTGGGAGTAAATAATTGTTATTCAGGAAATGCTTTGTTTGGCCTGTCCTGTTGCCACTGTGAAATGCAGAGCACAAAGCAAATAGCACTATAGTCTCATTTGTTTGTGTGCTGTGCGTGGTACATACAGCAAATGCACAAGCAGCAGCTTTGGTGCAGTTAGGAAGCTGCCCTGGTGTCCAGTGTCTCTAATGCAACTTTTTCGCCACAAATGGTTGTATTTGAGCAGAAACTTTCACTGTACAGTTCTGTCCTTTTCAGCATCTCAGGTTTGTTGTTGTGTGGCATCTGCAGATAAGTAGGGAGTTATTCAATATTAATAGGTTTATCAGTGTGTTTATTAAAGACAGTTCCCTAGTATATGATAAAATCTTTATTTGAAGCTATGAAAAACTGATAGAATTTGACGATCCGGCATTTGGTACAAAAACATTTTACATTTTCAACAAAGACCATTGCTGCCCTAATTACAAACTGTTACACTCTAAATAGTGGAATTTAATCTTGTCTAGTCTCAAAATCAGCATTTGCTTTATCAGTCTTACGAGGTGGTGTTTGTTGGGAGGGCATTCAATTTCATGCCATTTTAAGCAATTTCACTGGCAAAGCACATTGATTGACAATGTATTTAGATGGAAACTGGAAATTCTCAGTAAAAATTTCTTAAGATCTCATTTGAATTAGCATATAGTTCTCTGTGGGACATGAGTCTGTGTGTAATCCAACACCTTTCTGTAGCAGCATCCTTCAACAGTCTCCTCCAGATTTCTTTGTGGAAGAATATTGGGTTTAGTTTTACATTCAGCACCCAAGTTCCCCATTCAATAATGGAAGTAAACTCATAGTGTAAAATACACAGAATTGAGAATGTCCAGGCAAACCCATCTGCCAGGTGGGCTCTAGGTGTCAGCCAGAGCTAATGAGCAATGCATTGTGTTGTGAGTGGCTTAAAAGTTATTTTTTCCATAAGTCAACACAACAATGCCACAGTTGGTGTCATTTTTGGTGGTGGGGGAGGACCAGTTGGATTGCTCTCTGTGGCTTTGCCAGGGTCAAGGTGTGTTCAGAATCCAAAGTGCACTCGGAAAAACATGTTTAGGTCCTGACAGCAGTATGTGTGTGAGCATGTGTGCAATGAAAAAACTGGTCTCTTCTGCTATAAAATGTGGTGGGTTCCCACTGGAGGAGTGTGCTCTGGTAGGAGGTTGAGTGGTACAGAGAGACTTTTCTCACATGATCCCAAACTTCCAGGTGATATGCACGCTTTCCTTTTGTTCTTAAAACCACTCAACCACAGCTGTGGCCAGGTGCTGACAGCTGGTATTGTCCACAGTGCAGATGTGAGGAGTGCATGTGAGCTGTGGAGGAGGATTTGCTTACCAGGATTTCTTACTTTCCCTCCCTTCCTTTTTTTTTCTTTCCCCACCTGCAACACAAGGGAATAAATCAACAATAAGTGAGAAAATATTGCTTTGGGTTTATTGTTTAATTCCTTCAGTACCTGATTTCTGGAGAACATAGATTGAGTTTAAAGCAGTCTCTAAGCAACAATTTGGCTGTAATTCATGCTTCCTTTTCTTACCAAGACACAGGAAGCCCTCGGTCTTCACAGAGATGAGTCTTTCTGAGGTTGAAAATATATCCTCATTGCTCTTAACTGTGCTCGGGATGTTTTGTCACGCTGGACAACAGTCACGTCTTGGTAATGGCAACCTGACTTCCAGAAGTATCACATTTACCCAGAAGTCTGTCTTTTTCACCAGTTTTTTCAGAAGTTGTTAACATGAGGGCAGTATCCAGCTGCCACTGAGAATCTGGCTATTTCTTGTAAGTGCCTCCATGGGAAATAAAATATTTTCAAAATCTACCTCCAGTCTGTGCTTGATGAGCAGGCTGAACATACAACTCCAGGTTGCTGTTCAGGCATCTCATTCTGTGTCTTACTGCAGAAATCAATGAAATCAGGCGAGGTAGGAATGCAGCTGGTAATTTGTGCTAGCCAGTCTTTTTAGCTCGCTGGACTTGATGAAAGCACTATCTCAATTTGGTAATATGAACAGTTAAGCCTAGTTTCATTACTGCTTGCACAGACTTCTGTGTGAAAGAGGTCAGAAAAAAGCTGGAATTGTAACTACAAACCAGAAAAGGAAAGGAAGTCAGAGCAGGAAATGGGCATGTCGTGTCCCATAATTTGCCAGCACTTCTTAGTCCTCCATTGTTGTAAACTTCATATTCTATTTCTGTTTATCCATCCTTTTCTCCAAGGCTGCAAACTCAGAATAGCTTTGCTTGTGCTATCCCCATCTGTCCCAGCTGTGTGCTATTTCAGAGGGGATGATGCCATTTGCAGCATGCTGCCATACTATGTAACTTCTGCAAATATCCACCAAAGCCTGTGGGGGCAACACCAGAATTTACTACCCTGGTGTCCTCACTCAGCTCTCCAGGAGTTGAAGGTTAATGCACTAATTTATGGTATCAGTCTACCTTCTGCTGTGGTACTGTTTCAAAGTGCCTTCTGCATTTCAGGAAGTGTCTTGAGTTCAGTACATTTAAATCACTTTTATATGATTTTAAGTTCAGTAAGGTAAATTTGTTGCCAGTATAAAATGTCTTCAAGTATTTGGGGAAGAAGTGTTGATTTGAGCTGGTGTTCATTATGGGAAGACTAATGGGGCCACTGATCCCATTAATTTTTTATTGACCCTTAACTCCCTATAATGGGTCAGGCATCCTACTTTAGCTTCAGGACAAGTTTACCCAGTGAACAAATTCTCATCCTGATGTATAATATCTTTCTTTAGAAAAGTTCCATTCATCTTTAGTGTCTGATTCTAATAATCTCTACTTTATATCCAGTCCTACATATGTGTAAGTTGTGTAACATGCCTCTACAGCTCAACTTGGGCAGGATCCCATAGCACATCCCGGGGCATAGGTACATGCCCAATACTGTAATACAATTGTCAAGAGATCTGTGTTTGTGGAGTCATAGATAATATCTTTTTCCAACTTAATTCATCTTGGGTTGTAGCTTTCCTAGTTCATCATATAGAGACATATATGAAATGTTCTGCAGAGTACCTCAAAACAGCCCAGCCTGTCTCTGGAAGGACAGACCTAGGGGAAGTTACCATTTCCCTAAAAATGCTTGTGTTGTGGAGGCGCCAAAATGCAAAGTCAGTCAGTAACATGCATGGAGATTCAACTTGTTTGCACCACTCGGTGGAAAAGGAATTGGCTGGATGGACACACTCAAAGAGTTACTGTCAACAGCTCGATGTCCAAGTGGAGACCAGTGATGAGTGGTGTTCCTCAGGGGTTGGCACTGGGACCGGTGCTGTTGAACACCTTTGTCAGTGACATGGACAGTGGGACTGAGCACCCTCAGCAAGGCTGGTGCCAACACCAAGTGTGTGGTGTGGTCAACACACTGGAGGGAAGGGATGACATCCACAGG
>WBMZ01011923.1:167861-227736 GCA_013400975.1 Atrichornis clamosus
AGTGCAAGGTATCTGGGTCAGGGCAATCCCATGTACAAACAGAGATTGGGCAAAGAATGGATTGAGAGCAGCCCTGAGGAGAATGACAGGGAGTGGTTGGTGGCTGAGAAGCTCAACATGACCTGATAATGTGCTCCTGCAGCCCAGAAAGCCAAATGTGTCCTGGGCTGCACCAGAAGAAATGTGGGCAGCAGATACTCCATTTTCATGAGACCCCAATCTGAAGTATTGAGTCCAGCTCTGAGGTCTCCAATATAAGAAGGACGTGGACTTGTTGGATTGAGTCCAGAGGAGAGCGAGGAAGATGATCAGAGGGCTGGAGCACCTCTCTGAAGACAGGCTGAAAGAGCTGGGGCTGTTCAGCCTGGAGAAGAGAAGGCTTCAGGGAGATTTTATTGCAGCCTTCCAGCACCTCAAAGGGGCTGCATACAAACTGGAGAGGGACTTCTGATGAGGGCACACAGTGACAGGACAAGGGGGAATGGCTTAAAACTGAAAGAGAGTAGGTTTAGATTAGATGTTAGGAAGAAACTGGAACAGGTTGCTCAGAGAAGTTGTGGATGCCCCATCACTGGAAGTGTTCAAGGCAAGACTGGGTGGGGCTTTGAGCAACCTGGTCTAGTAGAAGGTGTCCCTGCCCAGGGGGTTCAGATCTAGATACTCTTTAAAGTCCCTTCCAACCCAAACCATTCTACGATTCTGTGATTCTATAGGTATTATCATAATAATAGAATTGCTTGGTTTTCAGTAATGCCTTTTTTCACTTTTTTGCTTTCTCTGTCCTCCTGAAACAAAGAGAGCCTGCATGCCTTCCCTTATGAGAGAAGTCAGGAAGGACCTCTTCTGACAACTGAGAAGAACGGTGGATGCTGCAACAGTGCTGTGTGAGTCAGGGTGACTTTTTGTCAGGTGTCCGTTGTCTCTGACACCTGCTGCATTGCAAGCGGCTTTTCAGTCTGGCCTCCCTGGTTGTCAGCCTGGCAGCCAGCGCTCTACTGAAGAAGTGCTTCTCTGTGTCTGGCTATAGCATTCCCAACCCAGGATGCAGTGTTTTGTCTCCACCACATCGGAGACACTAACAAAATTTGGAGGGAAGGAAGGAGTGAGTGAAGTTTCTTCTTAAAGCTTTATGACAATTTGACATTAATCTCCAGAAAAACTTGCCTTTCTTTGAAAATTTGTGAGTCTTCAGGAACCAGTCAGTGTAAGGCAGTGAGCTGGTCCAGGGTGGGAACTTGAACGGTCTCCTCTCCTGCTTCTCTGAAAGCACAGTAGGTTTCCTGTACCATCCTGCCTAGGGCTGAGGTGCAGTCCTACAAATGCACGTTCAATATGACAACCAAGCTACTGCATACCACCTCACCTCCCTGGTTTGTAAATGAAAGCAAAGGGTGCCTTCGTTCACATTTCCCCGTGTATTTGGAACCCCCTTAACAGGCATTCTGTGCATACCATCTGTGCACCCTACGAGTGTGCTGTGTCCCCCGATGCTCTCTCATCTGCACGGCCTGAAGGCAGGCAGCACAGTGCTTGTGTTCAACAGCTCATGCTGGCTTCTGTGCTCGGTGGTTTGTTCAATTGCTGCTGTCCTGTCACGCAAGGTGCCTTCTGCCTTGACTTTCTTCTTATCAGACTGGAATGTTACCTGCTGAGGGGAACATGACCATCCTCATCTGGCTGTTGGGTCTGGTCTTTTGCAGTGCTGTTATACTTCTAATGGCCCAGAATTTCTTATACATTCTTTTTCTAATAAATTGGTCTTGTTAGTTCATGTTTTCTAGTCGACCTTTTTTATTAAGGAATGTTACTTATATACAAACATACAGTAAAAATGTAAGAAATATGTACCTTGCTGAAAGCATACTGACTGCAGCCTAAAAGGCTTTTTTTAAGCCTCTATTTTAGTTTCTGAATGCTTTTTATCTCTTGAACTACAGAGAACAACTTCCTCCACTTTGAGGAAGTTCTGTAATTTAACTTCTCGTTTTCAACGTCCTCCTGTGTCTTTTATCTCATGTCTCAGAATTTTAAAGAATTTCATTAGCCACTTTAAGGATATTGCTTTAGCTCGAATCTGCTTTACTCTCTAAAGCCTTTTGAAAAATCTTTTAAAGCCTAGTATTTTTTTATCATGTCTCTTATAAGGGCTGTATTTCACACTTGAACCAAAACTACTAGTCTTGCTTAAGTCTACATCTTCCCTATAACGCTTGGAATTAAAAGCATTTGCAGGGTTTCCAGGTTCCAACCAGGTCTCATTTCTGAGGACCTTCCCAGCTCCTTCACTCCTAGCCGTAGGTCTGGACCTTCCTCTCTCACCCATGTTCTCCAGGGAGCTCTTGCTGTGCACCCCATGCCATTATCTCTTTGGAGTCTGAGCAAAAAGGAGAAGATGGTCCAAGCTGGGGTCTTGTTCTTCACGTTGTCTGAGTTTGTTCTGCGTCTTCACTAGGATCTCTACCTCCAAAGCATGTGCAGTTACAGGACCAAATTTCCAGGTGTCTTTATTCTAAATTTATGATCTTGTATTCCTGTGTAACCTCTTGGAACAGCTCATCTTCTCCAGAAGTTCTGCTTTTACCAATACTGCTTGGCTGCAGATTAATAATGATCTTCTAGTCATCATGCTTCTTATTAAATATTTATATTGTGGTAGCACATAAAGGCTGTAATTGGGGTCTAATTGTGCTGATTTATTCAGACCAGTTCCGAGACCTTTGGTGCTACTAACTCTGCAGCGTGCAACCCTCCTATGTGTCCTTGTCCTTCACTGTCATTTTCCTTGGTCAGGTCAGCACATGAAACAGATCCCTGATTCCCTGGTGTGGGAACTGAACAGCCAAAAACTGCAGTGTGCTGACAGCTCTTTGCACTTGTTCTCTCTTCATTCTTCCTTTGATTTATTCTTGGAGTTTTCTAAAAGAAGGGGACAGGGCAGCCTGTCTTCCGAATTCCCCTGCAAATTTTTGCCTTCGTCAGTGTGTCTTTTCTATGTCTGTTGATTGTAAAGATCATGAGGCAGCCCAGGTGAGCAACTGCCTTCTTCCCTCACACACATAATGCAAATTGCTTCTCAGCTCAAACTACATAGCTCAGCTGCTGCCTGTGCCTTATACATGTTGAAGAATCTTAATATCTTTCCTATTTCTTAAAAATTAATCTCCTTTAATCCTGGCAGCACTGTAAGGTTCCAAGATGTTTTACATTATGTGCAGGTAGGATTATGGTTTATTCGTTAGTAGAAGGGAAAGATTGATTTATTCTTCTTTCATTACATCCCTGGTAGTTTTTTCTTTGCTGAAATCCTAGTTGGTGCTTTTTTTTCTCTACTCAGCCTGACTCTGCCTGAAGGTGAAGGTATAACACTCAATACAGAAAGTAAATGCCACAAGTCCCATTGAAAGCAGCAAACTATCATTACTGTTTCTGTGACAGACGTGTAGTATTCTGAATCAAGCTGTGCAAGGTCATCTGCCCTTACACCATCCACTCTCCTGTTAGCCACTGTGTTATCATCTCCAGTTTTCATTGTTAGAATGGTTTCTCTGGTCTGGAAGGAAGAGAATTTTGGATCCAGAGCAAGACATAAGCTTGTCAATAAAGATTCCGTTCCTGCTTTAGAATTTCCTTAAACTCATAAGGTCCAGTTGTCAACACAAATCCATCATATCTTAGGCAGCAAATCACTCTAAGGCAAAGCAAAAGAAATTCTCAGCTTGAAGTGCCCCCAAACCCTTCTTACAGCGATAGGGGCACTGCAAGATGTGCTTCGCCTTGTCTCTCTGGGTGATTGAAAATGGAGCTTTGTTGACAACCCATAGACCAATTGTTTATTTTAAGAAAGTAGAACAGAATACATTGGTGTGTTACAGAGCAAAGTCATCTAGCAGAAGTAATGAAGGCAATTCTAAAATAACATAGTTTTCTTAACTTCAGGGGGTTTTTTTCTTCTTTTTCTTTTGTTTTCATAATAGCTGGAAGTCTTTATTAGAACTGTGCTGAAGGTTGGAATCTTTTGTTCATGTCCTCATGTCTTGTAAGCACTAGACAGCACAAAAGACAAGCGAGCCTTGAAGTAGCAGGTCGTTATAGGTTCAATGATTTCTTTTGCACAAGTACATACTCTGTTGTACAACTCTATTTCTGTATATCCAGGAGGCCTTTGTGGATAAAAATCCTTAATCTCCCAGTCACAACTCAGTTAAGTCCTGTTTGTAGAATATGATTGCTAAGATCTGAGATGGGACCAAGGGTTTTAAGAATTGCTTGGGTTCTGCCTAAATTATAAAGTGGATGTAAAGTATTGGTGTAAGGAGAACACAGAACAGAATTGGATGCTTCACAATTTGAAAAAGGCACAAATAGGAAGCCTGGTACAACACTGAAGATGTCCAGAATTTACATAATTAGTGTGGTGAGGAATTATGAACACTAGAAAAGAGGAAGCAGTACAAAAATAAACCTTTCAGCAGTTCAATCTGGAAAGTCTTCTGGCATGATTCAATGGCTGGTAATTAATAAACAAGGAACATCCATAGAAAGAAAGGAAATACGAAAAAAAATAAAACCACAAAAAGCAACAGCAAACAAACAGTGAATGAATTCAATAAATTATGAAAATTATATGGCCATGCAGAAGAGCATGGTGACAGACCCAGATGCCGGGGATGAGGATTCTCCATCTAGAGGAGAACTCTCCGACGTAACCAATAACAGTGTGAAGATGGGATATACTAAGCTTAGAGCTGGTTAGAGATGGTCACAGAGGTCTCAGCAATTCTGAGTACGGCTTTATGCAGCGTGTGAAGTTCACAAAACCAGTCTGTGTAACACAGAAGCATCTGCAGAATGATGTGGACGTTGTGTCTGAGCAGGAGTATTTGTGGCCTGTGTGCTGGATGCCTACAAATAGGTCTGTGAGATGCTGTGGGTGACCAGAATGTTGTAAAACTCGGTTTCTGGTGTCCTGGTTTTAGCCTGACTCTGCTAGGATGCCCCACAAAGTCACTACTGGCACCAATGCCAGCCCAGCATTGGCGTTTACAAGGAATAGAGGCCAGTTACCTAAGTTGTAGCCACAAATATGAAAGATGGGGATCTCAGGCTCATAAGGGAAACTGGAGGAACATTCTTTTCCTTTCTGAAGAATTCCCATCAGTCAGGTATGAGGTAATTTTCTGTTCTGGCCATTATCAGGTTCGTGCCCTCCATACCTTACTCCTAAAGATTTTCACGCCAGCACTGTAAAGTTAAATAGTTCTGCTTTGTAACTGTTCTGCTTCGTAACTGTGAACATGGGCACTGTTCATCAAAACATGCTAAAATGCACAGAGTGCTTCTTCTGCCAATGGGTTTTATCCTTGTTATGCAGGAATTGAAGACTGGATTGATCATTTGGTCCTCCATGTGGCTCTGGTGAGACTGCCAAGAGTGAGGCAGCCTATTAGCATCCACAGTATTTAGGTTTTTATTGTGAAGAGTTTTGCCTGACTAGGAACTGGTGTGAATAAATCAAATTCCAGCTAAAACAATGAAGTTTTATATCTTCCTTCTGATTCCTGAGCCATTCAGTTTCCCTTTTACAAATCATTTCAGATAAAGAATGTGTGAAGTTAGAAATGTACCGTGAGCTAAAGGGACCCAAGCAACAGGGGTGAGACAGTCATGCTACTGTGAACAGGCTGAATAGAAAGTGTGGCTTCTCACTATCCCCCAGTCTTTTGTAGCCTGCCACCTTCTCTCCCCTGTGTACAGTATCTGCCGTCTGTGTGAGTGTAATTTAGTGCTAATTAAGAAGTGAGTGGGAGCCATAAGCTCATTTCATTTAGAACCTGGAAATGGCCTCCTGGGAGCCCAGAGAGGGTACCGTCTGCTTTCTCGCCACAAAAGCTTCTCCACCTCACTGCCATAATTCCAACCACCAAGCTCCAGATCTCAAAATTCAATGCCAGCTCAGATTTACGGGGCATTAAGCGACTGAATTAAATCCTCAGCATTCACTCGGCGTCAGCCTGACTGAGTAAAGGATTTCATGGGCTGGGGTGCTCTACAAGGCCATAATTTATAACATTATGCAGAAGCTGCTCCTCTGAGCTTTATTTTGGCTTGCCGCAATTTCTTTTTATTAAGGCCCCAATAGTATTCGTTGTTTTTCTGTTTGCTTTGATGTGGGAGTTTTAGATTAAATCTAAATAAATAAATGAGGTTTAAAATTAAATTAGGTTTTATTTGCATGAGTTGGGGAGTGAAGTGCATCTTTCTTTCACCATATAAAACATAACAGACCCATTACCCATCACAGAGCCCTCAGTTGCTCCTGAAGAAAAATGACATTTCCCTCTGCGTAGAAAATACTTAAAAGTCCCAAGAATAGATTTATAGGAATATTTTAACCTTTTCTTTGATCCTTGAAATGTCATTGTTCTGTAGGCTACATTGCAAAACGTGACCTTTTATAGGAACCGTGGGATGGATTTGATCTTTGGAAGACGTTTTAGAGATAATGCACTACACGGTGCAAAGAACGTTCACTCCTGAAAAAAGAGCTGAAAATGGTTTTGTCTGCAGATATTTGTTTGTGGTGTACCTGGAGGACAAAAGGATTGTTTATGATGAGGCTGATACTTAGGGACAACAGTGAAGGAAATAATAAGAGAACACAGCATCTTCTTTTGGTTTAATGTGCTACAGTTTTATTTTCATTACATTTAAAAGAAAAATTTTAAGTACCAGAAGTTGTTCACATGGGGGATGCTTGCAAATTGATGTGTCTGAAATGTAACAATTTTTTATAAGCACTAGATCTTTGCTTTTCAGAATGCACTCTTGACTTCCTGACTGGCAAAACACAAAGCTGAGCAGTTCTGGGAGGAAAAGAACTGACCCTTTGCTTCAGATTTGTGTTTGCCCTGGTAGTGTCCTCTTTCATGGTTCTGTAGCCTGGCTCTCTTGAGCCCTTTCTGTAGTTATCCTCCCCACAGCATTGTCCATGCCATTCACAGTACCAGTTCCCTGACAGGAGATCTTGGCATGAAAACACGTGTTCCAGCGTTTTCACAATGACTGCCATAAGCTTGTGAGGGAAGGCAGATGCAAGTCTGTGGGATCACACTGTGAGTGCTGTCTTTTTGCTTTGCTGGTAACTCTTCCAAACCAGATCTTTCTGAAAGCTGTCACAGCTATTATGACAAATATTGTCAGGTTGTACCTAATTCCGTAGTTCTTGCACGTGCAGAATTTTCATTGAAACCTGTTGTTGTTGGCAATATGTGTTCTGGGATTTCCCCAGAATATGAGAGATGTCAATTCTGTCCCAGCAGAGCTTGCAGTCCCAGCGAAGGGAAAACCTGTCCAGTAAGAATGCAGTAAGGAAGATAGTGGGTGAGAAAACAAAGATCACAGGTTGGCACCCTGGTTGTTGTTTAACCAAGTTTAGGATGAAATAGGAGGCCAAAGCACCAAGTTAATTCTGAGGCCATACCAATATTAAGAGTTCCTGGCACTGGCTCTTTGGGCTGCTGAACTGCCTGACCCTGACTCTGAAGTCAGACATCCTGACTTTGGAGCTTGGGATGCGGACTTAAAGTCAAGAATTCATACACACCTTAAGAAGTCAGAATGCAGAAGACTGACGGGAAGGAAAGAGACACTGGCCTTGAGGGGACGAAGTTCTAGCTGGTAACAACCCTGTCTTGCAGAGACTGAGGACCGGGATGTGGCACAGACAGTCCTGGGGACCTTTCAGGGAGGCCATGGAGACCTGAACAACATTGTCTTCAGAGACACTGGGCGTGAAAGGATTTTATACATATCTAATGTGCCAGAAAAGAAAATTAGTGGCTAGGAGTCATTGGCCTTTTTCAGTGTGACATGACTATTGGGAAGTGGTGGCTGGTGGCATTTTGAAGGTAGGAAGTGAAATAAGAAAAACAAAGCTCAATGGCAAATTGTATCAGGAAAATGATGCACATATATGTTAAGTAACAGTAATAGTCTCCTCACCTTGCTCAAATAATTGAGCTGTTACTCTGATGCTTTACACAAATGACTTTTTAAGGGTTGTCCCTCCACTGGGCAAGCAGGGTTCTGCATGCAACAGACCTGTCTGGTCTGTGTATCATGTTCGGTGTCTGTGTGCTGCCAAAGACACACTGGAAATCTCAAGTGCAACAGTATATGAATTTTTCTCTGATTCTGTGATAGTATTGGTGAAACACTTAAAGTGTAACACAGTCAACCCCAAAATGCTTTGAACAGCTGAGAAAAACTTGCAGATGAACATGGAATGTTTCACTTGTAGGAAAAAGGTGATGATGTGTAAACTCTCTGTTGTCAAGTGAGTCGTCAGCAGTATTAATGTGATGTGTACCACGTCTAGCTGCATCATGCACCCTGTTAGAGGTCATGAGATTATCAGAAAATCGTTATAGCATGAATGTGTTTTATGCTTGGTGATTTGTACGATGCTGTGAGATCAAAAGAAAAGATTTTGTTGTCTAGGGAAGCAACCTAATCTGTGATAATCCAACCATGTAATAAATCATAAGAAATCCGCATCTAATAAGTCTCCAACAACCAAAGGCAAACTTGCCCCCAGATGCATGGGTGTAGGATGTAGGGTTGTTTCCTTTGCCTTCCTCCTATATGTCACTTAACTATGGCTGCAGGATAGTGTACTTACCTGTATTAAAGAGTGGGTGAGGGATAGGAAAGGCAGTATCAGATGTTTTTGATATCATCAGATGTCCTTGCCCTAAGAAAAAAACAATTCTAGACATTCAGTGAGACTGTACTTCTAAGTCATTATTTGAATACATGAGACACCATATTGCATTGTGAATTCAAGCCCTCTGCACCAGTGCTTAGGAAGCACCTCCAACTTAGTTCTCAGAAGTAATACTCAGTAGTGAAGTGTTACTGGGTTTGTCCTCTACACCTTGATGTGGGTGGAAGCACTGGACAGAATCCAGAACAGAAATGAAGAATTAAATTTCAAGTAGATAGTAATTCACTTTGTTGTTTTTCCTATTCCCCCAAAAGACTGCACAAAACAGACACTCCCAAGATCCAAGAAGGCAATGAAAGTCTGTGGTAGATCTCCTTCAGAATTACTGCACCTGTTTTTCTTCTCAATTGCGTAATCCAAATAATTGCCTTTGCTCTGTAATCCAGTGAAATTGATTTATCCTGTTCTTAAATCTCTTTCAGTTGGCACTCCCAAGGTGATCTGCCATACTGGGCATGCCATTCCACAGGCCACAGTGAATCTGCCTGGATCAGACTTGCCTTCAGAGGGAGATGTTTTTGAAACATTTAAGTGTTATTCTGTGTTTTCCACTCCACTGCTAGAGGAGATTTGGGGTGAATATTCCCCAATATATCTCTCTAACTTCTAGCAATATACATTTTAGGCATTTTCTGAGCCAAATACACCATCTGAACCATAATGTTTGATAGTCACTGATAGACCTGTCCTCAATGAATTTATCTAACTACATTTGGAGCCATTTATATTTTTGACCTCCAGAGAAATCCATGGTAGTTTAATTCCACAATTCAAGTGTGTGTTGTCTAAAAAAATCCTTTCTTTCATTTGTTTTAAACCTGCTGCTTGATCATTTTACTGGCTGCCTCCTAGTTTGTGTGGTATAAAAAGTAATGAATAATCATCCCCTATTCAAATTCTGTACACCATTCATGGTTTTAAAGTTTTTTATCATATTCATCCTCAGTCATATCTTTTCCAATCTTCAGAGATCTAAACTATTTTGTTCTCATCTGGAAGCTGCTTTATAACTCTCAAACAACAGAATTGCAACATTATTTTATGTAGTTCTATTATGTTCTTTTCAAGGTGGAAAAAATCATAATTGTGCATGGTATTGTAGATGTGCTCTCCCCATTGATTTATACAGTAGCGTATTTAGGACTTCTTAATTCCTTCTTGGTCATAGTTCATTCATGAGGGCTACATCCCTGGTTTAATTTCACAGCAGAAGAATCCAGAGGGATATAATTGGACAGCTGTGGTCTAACACAATCCACTGGAGTCAGAAGAAGCCACGTTCCCCAGAATTGCACATCTATAGCTCAGATCATGATTTATCATTTTCTTTGCTGCGGTCTCCATCCATCACCCTTCATTTCACATTCTAATGCTCTCATTTCTTCAGTGTCATGAATTGCTCATCTAGAAAACTTACTAATGGAAGATGTCAGAAATGTAGGTGGATTCTGCTTCTCTGTTAGTTAGAGAAATTAACTCCTGGATGTCTTGCATTTCTGAGCTATTTGTTTTCGTTTTGGATGCTGTATTTTCAAGGAATTATTGCTTAGTAATACCAAGTTGCTCTAAGATAGAAGACTGAGTGCCTAGAATTTGCTTTATTGTATGCATTGAGTGTAACCCCCATCTCTTCAGCAAAGACCACTTTCCTCCCATTTTCAGAGGTACCAAGCAGGGAGTATGAGAACAATTATATTCCTTAGTTATTTTGTGGCTTGAGCCACATTGCATGAGCACACATTCTAATTTAAGAGTGATTTTGTCATTCCCATCGGCATTTGGAGAGTTTCACAGCACTCAAGCTTTGCCAGCCCTCCTACCCACAAAAGGTAATGTTTGAGTTGAATGTTCAAGGAACATTCATTTTGAATAGTGTATTGAATTGGTAGGTTCAGAATGTTATTTGTTTTCATATTGGAAATTGCATCCACATCCCAAACCTTTTCTTTCATCTGTCACTTCCTTCCCCCACCCCAAACTCCACATCCTACTAAACTGTTTGATAATCACTTGTGCCACTGTTCTAAACTTGGGGAAACGTGATCTTGGGAAATGTCTTCTCAAGAAGACGTTGTTGGGAACCTGCTGTAGAAGTGCAGCAGGAGAAATGTGCTTGGGAGTGGGTGGCTGTGTCGGGGGCAGCTCAAGGACTGCACAATTGCAGCTGTCTAAGAAAATTCCTGCTAACAGAAGAGTGAACTCTGAAAACAGAAAGTAAAGCTTTCCAGAACAATAAAAGCAAGGTGCTGTATCTTGGATAATTATTATTATGATTGATCTTGTCCTGGAACTCTTGCAGAAAGTTGTGGCCCAGCTCTACTACTCTTGGAAGCCATAAGTTCCTTTTTCTTTTCAGCATTGCCCTTCTGCTGCCAGTGAGTCTGGAGATGGACAGTGACAAGACAAAGACCCATCCCTCTGGAGAATATAGCTAGAAACCCACCATACCAGCACAGTACTTGCATATAGAACACCAGGCCGTGGAAATCATTTGCAACTACTTAAAAGCAGATCAAGATTTTTGCAGCCAGCCTTCTGACAAGTTCTGCTTGGAGAAAAAAGGAGGAAAACCAGATGTAGCAAGTTATGAACTGAAAGTTCTTTGCACAGATCTGCTTGAGATGTGTGCTGTCACCCAGTACAAAGGCACGGTGCCTGATCAGGGATCACAACAGTGAGTCTGCACAACAGTTTTGTCTCCAGTGGTGTAATGTCACTTGCGGTGATGAAAGAAAACCTCTCTGGCTGCGTAAAGAGACACCTGAACTTTTTGTCACCTTGAATACTATGCTTATCCTAGCTTTTCTCTTCCCTTCTGAGCCCTTACCTCTGCTGAGGTTCTTAGAGCAGTATTTTTTCCAGGTGTTTGGGGAAGTGTTGTGTTCCAAGGACCTGTATGTGCTTTCATATAGTGTAGCTCTGTGATGCACATGTTAGGATATCTCTGCTGCCTTCAGCTCACAAAGCCCAAACGTGAAACCCTTTTCACTTACTTTCTTCCTTTTCCCCTCCCCATGCTGACAGCAATGCACAAGTGATGCATTAGCAATGCATCTGAACTCAAGTCATGGCTGTCTGAAATTTCAGCCCTTATGAGAGACAGCAGACCGTGGAAGCCACAATTTTTTATTGTGCCCTAGGGTTGTTGTGAGTGAATCATCAAAAGAGTATGATTCAGTTGTAGCCATAATGTTGTTTTTTCCTCTGGTGCCACGAGCGTGGAAATGCAGAATTGATATGCTCCAAGTGCTGGTCACAGGTGCTGCCTGATGCCTTTAATGCACGAACTGTAATGGTTCTTATTTCTAGTGAATCTAATCCCTAGTACATGACTCCTCTTCTCAGGCTAAGCTTAATTCAGGGACAAATAGTAATGTAAGGACTTTGCTCATCTGTCTGGGTCTGTCTCTTGCTCAGATGCTTCGCTCCCCAGTGACCCCGTGCCTTTTTAGATCTTTCCTATCAGAGCACAACCATCTCTGACACAGACACCAACCAAATGTGTTCAGACAGCCCATGCCGCAGGATTTTTGCTTGTTTCAAAGTGACTGTCACCCGTGCTTCACCAGTGTGGGCCTTGAGACCATAACTGCATAAACAAACTGTGTCAGGGATGAAGAGGTGCCAGACACAGGCACTGATTAAGACAAAGGACTAGGTAGTTCTAGAGGCTTGATTTCTTGGTGTAGCTCAGGTTATCTCTGACAGATTCTCAGTCTGTATAGCATGATTCATTCATGAGATGTTAATTCTGTGTCTGGCTCATGGACTAACAGCATAGTCGCCTGAATTCTTACCCTGATGCCAAACTATCTCCCCTTCCTGTTCCTACTTATAAAATGTGTTGTACTTGTGAAATTATGGAATTAAACCCTTCATTTCAAACCAGACGGTAGCTGCAAAAATCCTGAGGAAACATCTATGAGGAATTTTTTTTTCTCTGGATTTTCTTCATATGATTCCTGTTTCTTCCCTGCTTTCTTCTCCATTGTAACTTCTGAGAGCAAGACAATACCTCTGTGAACATATTTCAAACCAGTGAACAGGTTTCATCTCAGGCCTCCTCCTGTGCTTTGCAGACATCGTTCTGCATTCTTGTCTTCAGACCTAGGCTTACACAATAATTGTATGAGCCTCTGCTCTGCATCTTCTGCCATGAATCAGCTTTACTACTGTTCATTATTTCTATGACTGTCAGGAAGCTAGATGGAAGTCACCTCTTTAGATCTTCTCATTCTCTCTTTCAGTATTGGACATGACAAATAAATGAAGATCTCTTCTCCAGAAAGTTTACAGAAATCCAGAGGAAGAGAGATGCTGTGCAAGGTGATGCATTGCGTGGTTGCGCTGGCTAGAGGGCTCCTTGTTTGCCTGCCTTTAGGTGGTGTAGGGGATTGGGCAGGATTTGCTCACAGTACCCATGGAAGCAAGTTTTCATGGAGAGCTGTAATGGAGTGGGAACACGTGAAATTAAACAGGAGGTAGAGCAAAGGGAGAGAAAATCTTCAGAGTGACCACCAGAAAAAAGCTGAAGATAGCAATGGCAAGGCTTCAGTATATGGGTTTGTTTGTTTATCTAGGTCTTGCTCACCAGGTCTCCATCGCTTCCCTGAGGTCACACAACTCGAGAATAATGACAGGACTACGCAGACCTTGATGGTCCATGTAATCCATGGGAGAGGTAGAATGTTTGTCTGCCGTACACTGATTTCCAAATGTCATTAAAGAGCCTTCATTTTTCTTTTACGTTTCACGTTTCTTGCCCTTTCAGCTAGTCCTTTACAAAGAAATAACCAAAATCACGTTTTTTACCAAAGTCTGTCTAAAATTCTCTGTGAGTGGCTTCACGTTGTGGTGCATAGTTCATTGTGCTCCCACTCCTTAATGCCCAATTTTTGTGTTTGGTCTTACATCATTCCTTTCAAAGACATCCTGAGGATGAAATCTAATGGCTGACTTCTAAAAGATTGCTCTAAGCTTGGCAGGACCTCGGTTCATGGAGTAGAACTGTACATCAGTGTAACACAATGTCTGGGCAGTACTTACAGGGCAAGCAATTAAACTGCAACAACAGTGACCCTTGAAATGCAATGTCTCAGCATACAGTAAATTTTTTCATGGTAAAGGTTATGTTGCTTCCTCAGGAACCGTTTTGGGAGATTTTTCACATCACAGTCTGAATGTAATTGGTGCATGCTTCAGATTTATGTCTCCAACAGGTCAAATAGCCAGTATATTTCATTGCTAAGCTGAGTGGGGCTTTTATTTTCTCAAATTATATTTCTATCAAACATTCGTTTGTCTGTTTCATGGTTCACAGAGGATTTGGACCTTTTGGTGCTTGCAGCAAGTGGATTTACCCAATGGGTTTGCTCTTCCTCCAGCTTCTCCTTTAGCATCAGTTGTTGCCAGCGGAGGAGAAGCTTGAGTGTGGCCACTAGTGTTTCGTTCGTGTAGCCATGGCTTTCTCCCCCTGCCTCCTTCCCCCCCAGACAAAAGCAGGAAAATGCATTACGAACCATCTCAGCAGATGGCTTGTAGACTCTTAATATTACCGCAGTCTGGGGTCTAGCAGCAGTTTCCATATTTACTGTGCTTTTGAAGAGTTGTAGGCTTCCAGTGTGAGCAGTTTATATTGAACTTGAACTTCGTAGGCTGTGCCCTGCCATGGATCAATAGAGAGTACAGGACTCTATACAGTCAAAGAGAAAATACCCTCTAGGAGAACATTAAGGATGCAATAGAAACTGTGCAAAATTCTGAAAATACTTATCATCAGTTTTTGCAGAGAAATCCTGTCTCTGCTTTTTGCTGCATTTGCATTACAATATCATATTATTATATTTAATATAATATGACAATAGTTCTCAAATAATACATTATAATGGAATATGGTAATTTGTATGCAAGTTTAGAAACATTAGTAGGATTTTAATTTTCTTGTGCTCTGTTTCCCTGTTTTCATTGTCATGGTGTGTCTGAATTGGACTTCTTACAGACATTCTCAGAAAATCATTTACAGTAATAATTTTGCAAGTAACCTTATTAGACATATTCTTTCCTGAAGCTGAGGCAGCTAATGATGAACCTGATTTGACTATTCATACATATGCTGAAAGCAGTACTCCTTAGCTGTAATTTAGGGAATAAGGTAAATAAATAGGGATCTAAATTATCTGCAGTCTTGCATTAAATCTACATGTGATTCAACTTTCCTTCTTCCCCCAGGGAAATAAAGTCCGTCTGTGGTCTGTTAAGGTCAGTCTGCTTATACTAACATTTAAATTACATTCTCTTAACTGCAATTATTTTTCATACATAATTGAACCTGGCAACATTTTTCATAATGTAGGTATATTTGGGGAGAGGGATGGGAGGTTATTACTTAACTATTTTCTCATTTAAACCTCTATTTTCTAGTAATGTTCAGTGAGGAAACAGCAAGAGGGAGGTGAGGAGATACCACAAGAGATTATTATCTGGATCCTCTCCTATCTGTGGAAGACTTCTAGCTTAAGTGCTCATGGAGAAAACAGGAGAGGCAGGTGCAAGTCCATCCTTTCGGTTCAGAAGACTTTCCATTCCTTAAGAAAGTTCCTTTTCTGACAAGCTAAGAGAGTGTTTTGAGGCCAGTGCCCTTGGTTATGCTTCTTGCAGTCTTATGGAGGTACTGATGGTGAGAATGCTGAGTTGTCAGGGAGAGTGCTTTAATTCCACTTCTTGCTCCACTGCATGGTTAATTATTTTTGCATAGAAGAAAATGCTAAAAGAAGTCCATTTCCAAAAACTGAGTAGCCTAAGTATATAGTATTCCACAGGCAGTTTGGAGATAAAAATTTGAATCTTTAGGGCCATTAAGCCTAGTTTTCTTCTATCCTTGGTGAATGCTCTCGCCTCTGAGCTGTTACGTAAAAACTAAATGCACCGCCAGTTTTGTGAATCCAACCATTCATTTTCATAATTTTTTTTTCCTTCAACAAGCACTATAAAGGGCATGTTGTATTCTGGATAAACTAGAATCTTTCCCATTGAGGTTGAGCAAAGCAATGGTTTTTGGTTCTGTCTTCTCTGTGCTGAAGGATTTTATATTGAACTTGAGTTGAAGCAGATCTTTCAGTTAATATCTTTTTTTCATAATATGGCCATTTCAACACACTTGGGGTGATATTATTATTATTATTATTATCATCATCATCATCATCATTATAAAACTTGGGACCAGCTCTGGATTATTTTGAATGGGTCTGCAAAGTTTGTTAAGAAACTTAGCATTTGCAAACATTTGCAAAAAATTTCTGAGAGATCAGGATCTCTGTTAGAAAGCCATTCTGGGACCAAAGGTTGAATTAATGAAGAACCACAGGTCAAGTCTAATCCAGCAAAGCACAAAGACACCTGCTCAATTTTAAGGAATATGCAGTGTCCTATGGACTTTTATGAGTCTCATGGTTTTATGAAGCATTTTTCAGGACTGAGGTAGAGCACTCCGTGCAGGACAAAATCAACTCTTTAATGAGCTTAACAGAAAACCCCACAGGCATACTCAGCATGTGCTTTTCAAACATGTATAATTGGGTCAAATGAAAACTAATTCCCACTGGAGTCCGGCCATGCCCAAGGAACCCTTCCAGGATTATTCTTTGAAATCCTTCAGGCAGAAATATTTCCATGCCAATTTCTACTTCAAAACCTTTTGATTGTGAAGCTGTTGAAGAATAGGCTAACAAGACTTATTCTTCTATGAGAATTTTTCCTGTTCTCCATACCCCTCCCCTACCATCCTTCTCCCGCTTGCTTTCCTCACTGCTTCTCAGCATACTAGAAAAGGTCAGAAGCAATTTGATCAAGTGTCCCAAGAAACGAGTGTCTTTGAAGAGAGTGCAGGCCTGTGGAATTTGAATATGAGAGGTTAATCTTTTGAGGAATTGCTGGGTTGAAAATAGAGCTTTATAATGAAAAATCACCTTTGAACCTTACATCTAGCTATTATAGGTTAAAGGAAACTAAGTCCTTTCATTGGGGAGAGGGGAAAAAAAAAAGGCTTCCTAGCAAAGGTGTCTTCTCTCTACTTTGCTGCCTGGATAATATATTTGGGCTGTTTTTTTCCGTCCCTTGATACATACTCTACCAACACCAAATGAATTAACAGTCCCGGAGGACTGTCAAAATGCAGAAAGTTGTAAATTAAAGACAGACTTAGCCCAAATTGGTGTCTGAATTAGCGAATGAATTGACACATGGCTGTGCTTGTTCTCTGAAGCAAGAGCTGCTGAATCTTTTCAGCTGCTGACCTTACCGTCCCTCACCAGAACTGCCTAGTCTTCTCTTTAGTTGATAGTGCATAACAGATGCTGTATTGCTGTTGAAGTGTACATCTTTCTTATCTGCTAGTAAGAGTTGCAAAGCTGTCTGTTTACTTATTGATACAATCTGAGACTTTAGTGCATCCCTCGCACATGTTAGCATATGCTTTCTCCTTGATATCCCAGTAGGATTTGTCTACATTGGAGACTCAGCGTCTTCACTTTTGCTATAGCTCATTTAAAAACATGCAGGAAGTCAAGCTGCAAAGCAACTAGTTAACTTTGCAAGTGGAGGGGGAAGCTTACACATCCTCGTGCTGTACATAAATCTGGAAATGAGCCATTCTGATTTGGCTTACACATTTCACTGTCAGGTGTTGGCCTTTTCAGTAGCAGCAGGATTCCTCCTCATAACCAAGATACAAGGTGAGAAACCCTCCAGCACATAGAGACAGGCTTTAACTCCAAGTGTTTGGTGCATTTCATTTTGATCTTGGCTCTGTGATTTCCACAAGTTTCACTTTACTTTGAGATCTTTCTCAAAGGTTGTTTAAAGTTGACACATGGTGTGATACTTCTCATAGAAAATTAGGGTGCACTTGCCAGAGGATGATATTAGCCCTTTCTGGTATGGGTCGTTTAATGTGTAGCCTCTGCTAAATGGATCTTCTCTGGGATATTTTTCATTCTTGACAGTGAAGACAGACAATCTGTTGAGAACAAAGGGGAATTATTTCTTGCTTTTTGGCAGGGAGGTCTCTCTTTGGTTTAGGACTGCTGTGCAGAACAGCTAGATTTCATCTCTGGATGAACTTCAGTCTTCACGCTCCTGTAGGAATACCTGCAGGCAAGGAGTGTTTAACTTCCAGCCATTGACAGGGGAACACAGCTGATGTCATATACTTTCTCTAGCTGCAGCCTCCTCATGTAATATATAGTTGTCTCTTTGTCCATGCTGGATTGTGCCAGCAGGGAACTAATCATATCCAGCAAAGGGTAGAAAAATGATGATATCTGTTTTATTTTAAACAGAGTAGTTTAGGCTCTGGCTTGCCTGTCATTTTTTTGTCTTTTTTGGTCTTTTTTTCCCCCCCAAGGAGGATATTTTAGTGCTTCTATAAGGAGAAATAAATGCTCAAGATGGCAGCTGCAGGGAGTGGATCAGTCGCCATGCTCCAAGCAACTCCGTACAGCTGAATTCTGCCACAGGGGCAGGCTCCTGGTCAGGCAGAGCCCATTGAAAGGGAGAGGGGCCTCCTGGGTTGGCACAGCCAAGGGCAGGGTCTGGCCCCAGCACACAAGTAGGCTGCTGGGGAGTGCAAGTCTTGGGATTTTCCCATCAGGCAGCAGCCCTGGTGTTTGGTGAATTCATACGTGAGGTAGACTGCAGTTTAGCCTAATGCACACTGGTGCTTTGGGAGGGCCCAGAGCTTTAGGGTTTTGCTGCATTTAAACAAATTAACTTAGTCATGGCAGCAAATGACTGTGATTTTTCATAAAGATGAACAAACTGTGGGTCTAATAGGGACCTGCTATTTCTCAGGAATTAAAATGCTGCTTCCCAAAATGAGGCCAGGGAGGATGATCAGATGTATAAAGAAGGAAAACATCGCCAGACAGTATCTGGGGCTGGATAATTCGCATGAAAATACTCCCTGTGTCAGAATCAAATAGTCTCTGTGATAAGAAAATAATTTTTCCCCAGGTCAGAGGATATTGAGTACCAACATTTTTACATCCTCTTAAAAACAGCCCTTTTGTTCCCAGCAGTGCTGGTGGTTTATTTTTTTTTCCACTGGACAAACATTGATTTTTCTTGCTGCCAAACCCTGCATTTCTAATGGAGCTTGAAATTAACACGATTTTTTGTGGTTGTTGTTGTTTACCTCCTTGTTTGCTCACTAACAACCTAAATGATGTTGGCAGAGCTTGAGGAACAGGTTTCTTAAAGTTTTAGCTGAATGCAACAGGGAAAGCACAACACATCTTTTTCTCCAGGCACTACACAAGTAACAACAGCCATTTTGTATTGAGGGGTGGTTTTGTGTGTCTGTGACACTGATTGAAAGGCTTGGGAAAGCTTGCATTTGTTTAACATATCTGGGATCCAGAGGGCATTCTTTATCATACTCTGCTGGGATGATGATTTCAGTGTGCTGCACATACAACCCTGAAGTAGCAGCTGCTGCTACCTGCAACTGTGCTCCAAGAACCCATTCCTGTGGAGAACCTATGCCCATGTTTTACAGAAACCTTGTGTGAGGCCTGTAAACTAATCAGAGATATCTTGATTGAGAGAAAGTGGCAATTAAGCTGAGATGAACAGTGTTCCTAAAACTGTCTTATGTATTAGAATTCCCTGTCCCTCCCGACCTTATACACTGGGATGCTGAATTGGGGTGATACCCTTATATAAAGCCTTAGTTGATACAATAATCCACTCTTGTCTGGCTAACTTCTGCAGTTTCAACTGGCTATAAATTACAGCATATACCTTTTACAGTAATCTGAAAATCTAAATATCTGAGTATTTTTTTGAAACTTCACAGCTGTCCTTTGGTCACAGTACCAGTTCCCCTTAATCCTCTCAAATACAGTTGGAAGAATCCTTGTAGTTAGAGATAATGGTCTTACAGTATGGCTGAATTTCCTTGCTGTAAGTTTGAGTAGGTAATAATAGCAACAGATTTCTCCTTCCCTTTAATGTTCACATAACAGATTTTTTTAAAATTATGTTTTAAAGCATGTAACTAGAAATTACTAAAGATAAGATACTCCTGAGCTCTTGCACTTGGGACCTTCTGATAATGTGGGTTATTTGAGAGAGCTTTTTACCCCTCCACAACAAGAAAGGCTATGTCTGAATCCCAGCTCTGCTGTCAGCAATTTGGATCCATATGGGATCCTAGTCTCATTTTCTTAACCATCTGCCAAGAATAAGATGTGATCTTTGGCAAGAGCTTGTGCTCCCGTGTATTGAGAGCAGGAGATACACGCCACAGAACCGTTCTGTATCAAAGCTGACTGGCAAAGTGTCCAGAGTATTAGGTCAGCAATTTTCCATCAAATTGCTATCAGTTATTGTTGATACAGTGTGAAGGTCATGAATTAAGCAGAAAGGATTTGGGCAGTTCAGGGTCAAGATTTGAGCAGGTCTTATTCAGTGAGTAAGAGCCTCCTATCAAGGTCCTTGTTAGCTATTGCAGCTGGAAATTCTTTTGAAATTATTGTGTTAATGTACTGTTCTACTTAGGAAAATGACTGAGTGGCAATGTGACACTCTACATTTTGTATTTGTTTTCACTCACTGACTTACAAAATCTGTTCACTTTCCATCTCCAGCAATGATTTTTCTTTCTGCCAGAGGCACAGACTTCACCTGGGATCTGGAAAAATCAATCTATGGCTTCGTTGTCACCGGTGTGGAGCAGACATAAGGCAGGACTCAAGGCACATGTCCTAGAAGTGCAGAGCATCCTCACTGGTGCTGCACTGCAGACTCCAATCTCATCCTTCTGTCTCAGCTCTGCAACACCAGGAGTTGAAAATTCATACATGTTGGTCAAGTCAGTGGTTTTAAAGCTGAGAAGGGTCAGGGAGCAGAGATGGTAGACATTATCATCAGTTCTCAGCACTGCTTTTTCTTGCTCATTCCCTTCAGTTTTCTATGTGCAAAGCCCCCAGAGGTGAGGTTTTACACCAGGATAGAATAACTATCATGTGGGAGAAAGCCACAAGGTTTGTCCTCTAAGATAGAGAGTTTGGAGGAACTCATTTGGGGGTAAGTCAGCAGTCTTCTGTCAGAGAGATAAAGGTGTTAATGAACCAGCACCTTTGTTCAATCAGGTTTACTGCAAGCCAGAATTAGAAAGTTTTTTTCCAAGGACTTCTATATCTGTTGGCTGTGATGCTGTGGGGCTTGACTCAGCAGCATTCAGTGGCATTCCCTGCACTGTGTTTTACTCCTATTCATTTCTGCTCTTACGATTGAAATGTCGTATTAGATTAAGAGTTCTACACACGTCAACACCATGAAAGGCTTCCCTTTCACTTTAGCAGGAGTGTGGACTGAGGTACTGTGTTGCTGAGGGCATCTGATGGAGTTTGCCTAATAAGATCTGATTTCATGAGGTTTGCATCCTATTAAGGCAAGAAGGGATCAGGCCTGCGAGCATGATAGAAAAGTGCAAACACAATAAAATGTCTCTTATGAATATTAATAGGCCTTGAAACAATACAAGGCAAAAATGGTGATGAGGTGGGGGGGTTAGCAACTGCTATCTAGTGTAGCACAATAGCCTCTCTTTTACCTTGCTTCTGCCTCCAGCCTGTCAGTCACAAACCCTGATAGATTTGGGGTTGGAGCTTGGGAATTTGATAGCTTCCCCGAACCCATTTCAGCTCTGCAGCTTGCAGCTTCTGTGTAGGTAGGAGTGCAACTAAATTATCTGATCCCTATGCACCAGTCATCAATCTTCCCTAGCAGCCCTACCCAAGCCAAGATGTGCTCTTCAGCTATCCAAAGCATTGTTTTTAAAAGTGGCTTGGCTTTTTCTTTATAATCCCCTTCATGGGTGAGATACTGTCCATGTCAATGATCTATCTACATCTCTAGCCTCAGTATAAAACATCAGCTGGTAAAGCTCCTCTGTTTCCCTGCAGTTCCCAGACTGGCTCACAGCCACGGCTCTATCTCCCTCTGCATGGATTGCTTTCTCTGCTGTAGCTCAGGAAGTTGCTGGTTGTGTTTTTGCACGATCTGTCCTGTAATGCACCAGCATTGGTGTGGTCCTGCAGTAATTTCACAGAGGAGTCAATTAATGCCTGCCTGTTTTCATCCATTGTAGTTCACACTTCTTGCCTGCCTTAGCAAAGAATTGCCCTCCTTTTTGCTTCTTCAGCTTTTGAAATTATATGCAGACATGACCCATCCCAGCATCCCACAACAGACCTGCCCTTAACCCCGTTCTATGGACTGAGGCACAGAAGCAAAGGAAATTAGGATCAATAGACAGGTTGGCCAAGTTATGATTAAATCTTCTGCTTCTCTGAGCGTGCTCCCGTGAGCGACCCTTTGGCAGTCCCCTGTCCAGCCACTACTGCCACTCTCATTTCTTCATGCAGCACCCAGGAGTTTCCAGACCTCTGGGCTACAGGAATGCAGGGCATGTACTGGCCTTCCAATTTGTTCACATTTCATTTCTTAGAATGCTCATCTCTCTACAGAAGTGTCTGACATCCCCAAGGCATTGATTATATTTCTTTACACACATTTCTTTATCAATTGAATTATTTAGTAAAGAGGTATGTTCGTATTTTATTGATATAATTTAGGTGTAATCTCACTCCTCTTCCCTTAGCACTTGTTTAAAGAAAACAGCATTTCCTCCTCCGTTGCTTTGGTTTGTTTTTCTTTCATTCATCCCTGAATCTCTAAGCATTTTATTGCTTCTTTTGTGGGAGAAAACTTAGTCATGGAGGTTAAGTGATTTGCTGACATTTATAGAAGGGAGCAGCAGTCAATGAGAAGCAGCAGCTAGGTATCATGCCTGCTACTCTGGCACCAGCCACACTGGCAGCACATGGGCCAGTAATGCTGTCCTTCCATTTATTAGTGAACTGCCTGTAGTGGGGCTTTTGTAAGTAGGCACTACCTAGAGTGATGTTTTCAACCGCTCAGTAATGGTTTCATGGCTTGAGTTAACTTTCTTGCTTTACTGTCTTCTGCCATCATCTTTGCTGTTCCTTTGAGTAGCTTTCTGCCTCAGTTTCCCATATATTAGCAGGGGCCAGCAGCATCAGCTCATTTCACTGCAAAGGTGGATACGTCAGAGCCATAAAGGGTTCTGGCATTGTGAGAACTGTAGAAGCTGGGACACCACGGTAGCCCTCTTCTGGACTATGGCTCTGTGTTACTAGTCTGCAGAACTGCCTGGGAAGATGGGGCCTGGGCAGGTTTGACTGAAGCACCTAAAGCTTGTTAAAAAAGTGAGTAATGGTAACTTCAATAAACTGCCCTCCTCTTTGTTTTTCTGCTCGATGGTGGTAGAGAAGTGAGAAGCAAAGTCCTGCAGCTGTGCTGTTGTCTCTGGCCCCTGGTGGTGAGAGAGGTGTTTTATGCTTGGCCTCTTCAGGGAAAGGCTGCTTGTTTGCATTGTATTTGTGGCATAGTTACTAATGGTACAGATCATTTTTATTAGCCAAGCTGTCTGCATTAAAATGATAGATTTTTTTGTATTATTAAGAACATCCAAGGGAGTCTCTGCAGCAGCAGGAGAAAGATGATAATTTTTCGTTTAGCTTAAGAGCAGATGGTTACAGAAACATTCTATGTAAATAAATTAAGGAGAAGCCACCCTCGCTAATAGTTAAGTAAACAGGTTTGGAAACAGCCATCTCAGGATCAGGCTTTTCTGTTCTCTTCCTTCCTCAAAAGAGCTTCATCTGCTCTTCAGCTTACCCACCCATATGGATAGGGTGTTAATTAAACCAATTTGCTTTTGGGCCAAAGTCATCTAAAACAACTTGAGTCTTTCTGGAGTAAGACTATCACTCTCATGCAGCTTTTTTGAGCACTAGAGAATACTTAGCCAGCCTAAGCATCTGGGATGTAATCAATGTTATTGATAAGCATTTCCAGGTGCCTTTTGTCATGGTAGCGAGGCTGGGAGTAATCTCAGAGAGGTATTAGTAATGTTGCTGTATTTTATAGTTGCATCCTGCAGTCTCTGATGAGTGCTGTAGTCACAATGCTGTGCTGCCCTTAAGAATTCCAACTCAACAAAACAAGTAGAAGTGGAGAAATGAGAGGTAATTAGAGGAGGAAAGTCTTTCTGTAGTAGGAGGGCTGCAAATGCCTTAGATACAGTAGCTGGAGAAGAAAGCAGCTTCTCTTCCCACCATCCAAAAGCAAATAACAGATATTGTAAGCAGGAGATTGTGAAAAGCCTAGATCTCAATGGGTTCACAAAATGAAAAGCTGCAAGAGCACTGAGGACCAAGAAAGCCATGTTTGATCTTCTTTGAGTGGTTCTCTCTGCCCATGGAGTTGGAACAGGAGGGTAGACTGGTACACAGAAAACATCACTGGGCAGGACGGTTCCCTCTTCTGTCTTTGCAACCAGACTGGCGCAAAAACATCACCTGGGCCTCCTCCCAAGGTCTCCAGTTGCACAGCCAGAATTCAGTATATTTGTAAGAGGGTTTGGAGTCTTTGGGAGTAGCAGAATGCGGTTTGTACCCCATATCAAGAGGAGATCACATGCTGATGAAATGGTGGTTTTCTCAGTTGGTGGAGGCTGAAGCTAAAGGAGGACCAATCCTCTTCCTAGTCTGGAGCAGGTACTTGCCCGGGATGACTTGCCCCATTTCTAGATTGCAGTACAGATTTTCCATTGGGTGTGGATATATGAAAAAGCACAATACAAAGCAATTAGAATATTGCTATTGTTAAGGATAATGCATGTCATAGAGCAGAAACTGGTGACCAGTGGCCAATATATTAGATATGTAACAATTCTTAACAGTACCAGGGGGAAAAAAAAGCCTGTAACCTAAGGACTGGTAACAAGAATGTGTGGTGTAAGCTGAGAGCTCATTAGGGGTTTGAGGGAAGAGAAGGGTTAGAGGTTAGAGTATGTTAGTTAATGAAAGAAATTCCTATGCCCTATCAATATACTGAAACCCAAATGCAATCCTAGGTTATATACAGCAATCTGTCCCTTTAGGGAGAAGGCAGTATCATGGCTCTGTCAGTTCTCTGCACACTACCAAACATCCACGTGCAAGGAAGTCGACATGAGACTGCCATAAAGACAGAGGAAAAGGCTTCTGGGATGAGGGGGACAATGGAGAATCCATTGTGTACATGAGGAGTAGAAGTATTTGGCTTGTTTTATCCAGCAAAACAGAGGCTGAAAGGAGATATGAATGCTCTCTATAAATATGTCAGAGGAGTAAACACCAGGGAGGGAGAATAGCAATTCAAACTAAAAGACAACATTGCCACAAGAGGAAATGGGTATAAATGGCCCATGAATAAATTTAAGCTGCAAATTAAGTTTCTAAGCAAAAAAATAGTATTCTTTTTAGATATCCAAGGAAGACTACTAGGGCAAATAACCTAACTGTTTCTAGGATGGGATTTGATTACTTAAATAAGAATTTGAAAATGTGCTTAGCTGTGGCACCTCCACTACCATACCTGACACCAGAGGAGTGAAAATTATTATCCTGTGGTGTTATATTTGCATATGGGAAGATTAGCCTGAAAAAAGCACTCTCCATATTTGATATTTCCAGAGTCAGAGACATCTTATGTGTAGCTTGTATGCTTCACTATAATTTCTGTTACTTAATTCTTTATAATTAAAAAGACGCTGTAAACAACTGAGAGTCTGCCCTCAAAATTATGAATTTAAAGTAAAACTTTCATTTACCTAATCAGCTATGATAGAGTCCTAATTTATGAGAGCAAGCTCTCTTTTTCAAGGCCTAGGACTGCTTCTAAGTTTAAAAATTCTTAGATGCAGATGTTAACAGCTCTAATGTCAAGACTCAAATTGTCATTTCTGCACAGTGAAAATTTCCCAGTCAGCCTTAACTGCTGCTGATCTTTCACCACCCAAAGCCAGTGACAAGCTTGTTCTCAAGCAACATATATCCTCACCGCATCAGTGGCTCTGGAAATTGAGAAGTGATCTGTGTGTGGTCTACCTTTCTCTTGTTTGATAGGCTGATTTTTTTTCCTCCCTTACTGTAGCATTTAAACCAAAGTCTGTGTGTCTCGAAGCAGCAACTTTAAAAGAGTTTGCAGTGAAGAAAATTCTGTTGTTCACTAGAAGTAACCACACCGTGAACTTCATTGACCAGAAAAAAGTATGTAAGGTTTTGATATATGACATACACTTTAGTGCGTGGCAGAAGTATGGATTGAGGGGGATGTTTATGCCAACAAAAGATTTTTGTCTAGACAAACAACATTCATATACTACCGATTTAAGATTTTAGCAGCTACAGACAGGTAGCATTTTATATTTCTTCTCTTTAAACCTCCTTGTTAACAAGTTCTTATCCAAGTGGTGCAGGGTAGAAATGAAGGCAGAAGGTTTTAAGGAGGTAGAGTGGAGTAAAATTTCAAAGCCTTTCAAACCTTCCTATTCATTCACTTTCTAGCATATAGGGCAGTTGGGGGTTAAGCGTCTGAGCTGAGAATCTGCAGCCTTTTGCTGTCCGGATTTCCAAAACTGAAGGATTTTTGCTTTGATTAACAGGATAATTAGTGCTGTATTGTAAGCACAAGCCTCACTGAGCTTTGTAAGTATTCATTTCTTACCTTGACCTCAGAGACTCACCACAATCCTTAATGCTGTGCAGAGCAGACCTAGGGTGTCTATTTAAAGACCTCCTGTGCCTTTAGCCAGTGCCTCTTCCCTGCCCTGCATGAAGCTCCCCTTTGGCAATGGTGCAATTTCATAGCTCCCAGGTGGGGTTTTTTTCCAGGCTTCTGTCAATCAGCTTAAAAAATTCTCACGGAGGTCATTAATGCCATGAAGTCATGTGAGCCATGAGAGCCAGGGTCAGGAAGCTGAGAGCCTCTATGGCACCAAGGGACAGAGGAGAGGAGACTGGTGGCATTACAATGGGGCTGCTTGGATGCTGCTTCTCTGTGCTGACCCAACACCAGTCCCATGTCTTTGTCCTCCCATTCCCTCTGCTCCTCCTTTCTCAGTGGAAATCAATCCCACCAAGTGAGTCTAACTTGCAATAAAGTCTTTGTAGTTAAGTTGCTGACTCCAGAGAAAAGCTGGCTATTGTCGTCAGTCATTTTGCCTATACAATATCTCTCAGTAGGCAAATTTTCTGCTGGCAGCATCCACTGCCACTCTTGAATCTTTTGCAAAGTGCCCGTTTGGTAGCTCCAACCTACACACTAAACTTAATAGAAATCTGTTTCACATCAGGAATCTGTGCTGTTCTGAATTTCCAAACTGAGTTACTTCATGATGAACGGTGATCCTTGAACAGGAAAGGTTGGGGGTGGGGTTATTGGTCCTTGTTAGCTAAGAAGCCCAGACGTGATCTGGGGGACCTCCCAGAAAATTAAACAGGTGGCACAGCACAGCTTGTTTAGCCTAAATCAATCAACGTTAAATCAACACTGATTCTGCTTTTGCAGGTCGTACATTATAATTAAACGTGAACTTAAGATGCTGAACCTGTAAGTTTGCAACCTACGTCGTGATGTTTCTAGTGAACACCTTCTGAAGTTTGTCAGGATTTGTGACGTTTCATCCAGGTGGTTACTGCCGTGCTGACCACTCTTGAAAACTTGTGGTGTTTTCTGAGACAGGGAACAGCCTCTAGCCAGATTTCAGTTTTTCCAGACCTAACAACTGCTTTTTCACTTCCCACTGTTTACAGATGGAAACTTCGGTGTTCCAGAATCTATCCTCTTAATGAAAGTTAATTCCCAGACAAGCTTCAGCTTTCCATGGAGACCCTTGATGGGTTGCAGGTCAGAGGAGGCAGGTGAAGGTAGAAGTGAGTGGACTGCAGTGCTGGACTGCAGTGCTGTCTGTGTCTGTGCTGCAGTTCAGTGGCTTTCCTGGCATTCAAGACGGGCTGGACTGAACAGCTAGAAGTGCTCCTCCATACATGCCAGCTCTGTCTCGGTGCACTGCCTCCTGGGAAGCTCTGGTATGTAGAATCCAACCATCATCAGGGCTTGCCGTAAGAATAAATTTGTAAGCAGACCATTTTTGGCTCTTGCTGTAACAGTCTCTGAAAAGAGCCATTCTTTCTGTCTTCCCTTCACCTCCCTTTCAGAGACATGACCAGTGTTTTCCACAAACGGAGAAGTTTACAGTTCTCCACACACAGTAGCTCCTGCCAGAAATTTTGTTTTAGTTGCCACAGCAACAACTTAATGGATTTTTAAAGCCCCTGCCACTGGCCGTGCCTCTGCCCTGTTTGTTCTCCCTGTGCATTCCCCCATCACCATGTGAAGCTGCAGAGGCAGTGACTGAGAGCTCTAATAACCCAGTAATGGATCCAATTATGGCCATTGGTTCTTCTGTTGAGAATACATGAATAAGTAAATCCGTGCATGAGGATGAAAGAGTGTGTTTTTAAAGCTGCCTGAGCAGTCTCGAGGAGTGGTGGCCGGGTTGCTCTTGCCAGGCCCTGGGGGAGATGGCAGCTGAGGACTCGGCCGCCACTCAGCTCCCCTCAGACCATGCCGACCCATAGGCTCCCCAGCTGATGGCTGCTGTCTTACAGGCATGGCCTCACACTACAAGTATTTGTTTGTGCTTCTTGCAGTTGCACTTCAGATGTCTCTGTGGGGCAGCTGGGTGCTGGTGTATCTACTGACAGAGCCTATCCCTTGAAGGCAGCCCAAACACAATAAATAGCACTCCATTTTCATTAGCAAGTGTCACTGTGTTTGCATGGTAATGAGGGTTGTGGCTGGGAATCGATTGGGCAGGACAGAAAAAGTGCTAGCAAACTTTTGCAAGAAATGTTCCGTGCTTTGAGTGCTGCTGTGTCAGTGTAGGATGATCCTTGCATCCTCTTCAGACCACCAGAAAATGTGTTTCTTCCTCTATCACTGTGTTTCCTTCACCATGTACTGATAGCAGAGGCACCCATCTTGACCTGGCTGTCACACATGGTGACACACCTCTGTGGCCTTCGATCATCCAGCAATTGATTAGACAGGGAAAGGTGCCCTCTTCTGTTCCCAGTGGTTTCCTTCCTTGTCTGCCTTTTCCCAGCTGATGCATGGAGTGGCAGGAGAATAAACATCTTTTGAATGGTATATGGCAGATTCTGAAGAGGTCTAGAGTGTCAGCCATCCCAGTGCTGACTCCTCAGATATCAAGAGAACTGGAGAGGACAGGTATCTGAGCAGGAGAGATTGCCTGCAGAAGACCTTTAAACACCTTTCCTTTTCCCATTCCCTGCATATCTGTGGTGACAGGAGGAGATAGTCTTACTCCAAAATGCAGGCAGCAAGCTCATCACACCCGAAGTCATTTGTAGGCACTGACTCCTACTGTTGTGTATAACCAGATGTGAATCCTTCTGCTTGTTCTAGCCAGTCTTCCTCTTCCCATGTCATTGTCCACTTGTCCCAGGGTTGCACAACTGCCCTGTCTGGGTTTATTTTTCTGATACTCTTAGAATATCTCTGTATGGATTGGGACAAATTGGCTGCCACAGACAATGGTGGTAATTCCCTAAAGTCAGACTTCTGTACTTTATGGGTACAAGTTGGTAAATCTCTTGAGAAAATTATTTCCTGTTAGATACCTAGTGGCCCTTGTAAGCACAGGGGTGATGGTCTACCATTAGCATTCAGAAGACAAAGATCTGTGGAAGGGATTCAGCATCAGCATTTTCTAGACTGAAATTACTGTTTGCTGAGGAATTGCTGGAGGACTGCTTTAGAGATGAGCCAGTGAGGAGAAGGCTGGGAAAGGCTGACAGTACATCTGCTGTTGGGTGTAGATCTCACTTTGAAGCCTGAGATTCATTTCCATGCACTACATGTTAGTTCTATATAGCCTTTCTTTCTGAAGCGAGGTCTTGTTTTCCTGCGCTACAAGGGTTTGCAGGAATAGCCTGCTCTTGTTAACTGTAGGAAATCTGAGATATTAGGGTAGGAATTACAGTTTGCCAGAGGTTTCTTGTGGTGGCTTGACCCTGACTGGATACCAGGTGCCCACCAGAGTCACTCTATCACTCTGCAACTGGACAGGGAGAGAAAATATAATGAAAGCTCATGAGTTGAGATAAGGATGGGAAGAGTCACTCACTAGTTACCATCACCAGCAAAACAGACTCAACATGAAGAAATTAATTGAATTTATTACAAAGCAAAATCAGAGTAGGATAATCAGAAGTAAAACAAATCTTAAAAACACTTTCCCCCACCCCTCCCTCCTTCCCATGCTTAATTTTATTCCAAATTTTCTACTTCCTCCCCCTCAGAGACACAGGGAGACGGGAATGGGGGTTATGGTCAGTTCATCACGTGTGGTTTCTGCCACTGCTTTCTCCTCAGGGGAAAGATTCCTTGCTCCAGTGTGGAGTCCCTCCCACAGGAGACAGTCCTCCATGAACACCTCCAACATGAGTCCTTCCCGTGGGCCACAGTTCTTCACAAACTGCTCCAGTGTGGATACCTTTCCATGGAGTGCAGTCCTGCAGGAACAGTCTGATCCAGCATGGGTCCACCACGGGGTCACAAATCCTACAAGTAAACCTGCTCTGACATGGGCTTCTCTCTCCGTGAATCCACAAGTCCTGCCAGGAGCCAGCTCCAGGATGGGCTTCCCACGAGGTCACAGCCTTCTTTGGGGCATCCACCTGCTCCAGCATGGGATCCTCCAGGGGCTTCAGGAGGTTCTCTGCACTCCCGGTGACCTCCATGGGCTGCAGGGGCACAGCTGCCTCGCCATGGTCTGCACCACGGGCTGCAGGGGAATCCCAGCTTTGGTTCCCGGAGCACCTCCTGCCCCTCCTTCTGCATGGACCTTGGTGACTGTGGAGTTGTTTCTCTCACGCTTCTCTCTTCTCTGGCCACAAGTACTTCTGTGCAATAACCTTTTCCCCTTCTTAAATATGTTATTACAGAGGCACTAGCACCATTGCTGATGGACTTGGCCTTGGCCAGTGGTGGATCTATCTTGTAGCCGTCTGGCATTGTCTTCTGGCAGCTTTTCATAGGAGCCAGCCCTGCAGCTCCCCTTCTACCTAAACCTTGCCATGCAAACGTAATACGTTTCTGAAAGCAGTTTCTGGTCAGTGAGCCCATTTTACTTAGAGATCTGCCCACATTATCCAGATCCCAAGAAAGTTTAAAGTACTTGGCAAAACAAGATAATTCTTTGATATTTGTCTCCAAGACATCAGGTTGAGAAGAGAGTTAAAGAAGGGCTCATCTCCTCCCTGCTCAGCTGGCACCTCCAGGTAAAAGGAGTGATTCTTTTCCCCTTCTCCTAACCTCACCTAGCTGTGTCACAGGAGAGTTCATTTCTGTTATGCATCATTAATCTGAGTTTCTAATAGCAGTAAAAGACTCTGAACTTGGTCGACAGAGAAGTTAACAACCAGTTTGCCAGAGCTCTAACAGTTGATCATTTAGCCTTGGTTATTAACGGCAGGCAAGGACCAGTTTCTGGGAGATAATTGGGGTCATAAACAATAGCTGTGTAATGGAGAGCATGCCCTAGGAGAGGGACTGAACACACTCAGCTGCAAGAAACTTACTGCCTTTGGATGGCATCCAGGTGCTGCCATCAGCCAGCTAGAGAACGGACAGCCCAGTTGTTGCTGTAGGGGAAGAGAGGCCTTTAGTGCTTGGCAGACAGCATCTATCCGTGCACAGGATGGCCCCAGGCTGGAAAGATGCTTGAATGTGGCCACAGGAGGCTTGATAAAACTTCTTAAACAGCAATCTGGAAGGTGGGGATTGCAGGCCATGGGTCTTCCAGTTCATTTCACAAACAAGACTCAGCATTTGGGAGTAGTAAGTTCTGCAGCTTGGGCTAGGGTTGGTGGCAGCAAGTGGATTTTCCAAGTTGAAGGTGTCTGAGGGAAATGCCCATGCCTGAAACCGGCACGGGACAGCTCCCCTCCTCCCTGTTCCACTCACAAAGGCCCCAGCGCGTAGCTGCTCATGGCTGGTCCCTCTTAGGCTGCTCTTGGGTGCCTTTTACCCCATGGGGAGCATATGGAGATCCCTGCTGCCACCTGGGCAGCGGAACAGTGGCACCTCATCATTGCTGACACCACCCAGAATGTGGTGGAACGTTTGCTTCGGGCCCAGGGAACTCTCTGCCTCCTCCAGGTGTGCCAGAGCTCCTGTGAGACGTAGGTATCACCAGGTGGCCACTTCGTGGCATCATTCAGGTGCAGGTCGGGAGATGATTTCCACTTGTATGCCTGAAAGGAAAGCAGGGGATTTGCAGAGATTGCCTGGCTCTCCCCAGCCAATATCTGCTGGACCCTGCTTGTGCACAGCAGGCGTGAAATGCTATGTGCAGGGGCTCCTAGGCCATTTGGGCTCTGTGTTGTTGGAGAATTAAGATTTCTCTGCCTGGAACCCCTCAATACAGAGTTGGTTTGTTGGTAGGGAGAAAGTTTGGAAAAACACCATTAGGAGCTAGGAGGGTATTTAAGTAGAAAGGGTTTTTTTGTCTGTACTTTGTTAAATAAAACTCACTTTCTAACTACTGAGCCCATTAAGAATCCCTGCTGGGAACACAATATACACAGGAGTTCTCCAAGCCATGACAAGATGTTTTGTTTCAGGGGAAAGCTTGTTGGGACTGGAAGATAGCTTGATGGGATTTCTGATGTGGCATCAGCCTCTGATTAGATTCATGTCACTCCAGTCGTTCCCTATATGCATCTGATTGGAAACAAAGGGAGGAAAATAAAGGTGCAAATGAGTTTCTGTAATGATTGCACTAGCCAAGCTAGAGTTTGGCATGTTGAGGTCTGGAGTTTCTGAAGTTTTATCTTGTCGAGAATGAGGGTAGCAGCATGTGCATGCATGTGGACCACAAGTTGAGCTGGGCAAACTGATGTGAAAGCTGGGAAAGTACCTGACAGACAGATCCTGCAGCTCTGCACTGTGGTACTTGAAAGCATCCTTGAATGCTCCCTCATTTTTAAAGGAATCAATTGTTCTGCTCTGTTGCTCCCCTGTGTGTACAGAACTGCAGAGGAAAATTTAAGGGGAATCAGTGGAGGAGGATAATGTTGGTCTTCATTTCCCAATAGCAGAAGCATGACAGCATTGCCAGGCTGGGCTGCGTTACAGAATTGAGATAGTAAATGTCTTAACTTGGAGGCCTGAAAGGCTGCTGTAGGTGTGCAGCTGACATTTTTTCACAGAGCCCTGGTTCTGAAAACCAAGTCTGGCTTTAATTCACCACAGATACCAGACAAGGGTAGTGATCCAGAGGGGTCTTGGGTTCTCCAGGCTTTCAGCCTTATCCAGAACATCGCTATCCCAGTCAGGCATATAGGAGGATTTCCAGCAGTTGTTAAAGCAAGTGAGAGCAGAAGTGCTAGCAATATTCCTGAAACTGGTCTCACATGAAATCCCTGCTGGGAACTGAGTTCACCAGGTTGAAGAGACATCTTTGAGTTAGGGAAGGTCTTTCTGAAATGGGTAGGAGGTTGTCTGACATTCCTCCTCACAGTGCAGCAGAGATGCACTGCAGGATAGAAACTCTTCAGGAGAACTAGAACCAGAACAGGGAGGGAATTGGGCTCTCTCACTTCATGTACTGCGATTCTAGTACTTTATGGCCAGCTGATCTTGTCCAGGCAGTGACAGGGGATATCCCAAGCTAGAGTCAAGACTGGCTCAGGAAAAAGCCAAGAGGTAACAGGGGCTCCTCCCTTTCAGGTAAAGCAGAGCCTGTTTATCAGTGCTTGGCCGTGGGGGAAAGCAAGCTTAGACAAAACTCCCATGAGAGGCTGAGAGTGTAGGGCTGATTTGTGGCTGCACCCAGGAGATTGACAAGAATCTCTCTGATTCCAGATATTCCTCCACCAACTATATGAAACACTAATCTCAAAGGAAGGACTAGATGTCCTAGCATTTCTGACAGCCAGACTAGACCCTGGCTCCATGGCAGTCCTGCCACAATGTCAAAGGAGTCCAATTTATCTGCAGCACCAGGCAGAGCCCTTCAGTAACCACCCAGAAGCCGGGTGTGCATAGGATTCATGCTGTGCCATATCGAAATCTGCCCTGGAAAAAGAAAGGACATGAATATGGAAGGAAGCGAAAGGAACTGTCACACTTGCAGGTTCATGTTCCTAAGCAGCAGCTCTTTGTCTGTGCAGTGCAGAGGCGGAGGTTTGATGTCTCCTTGGGCAGTGTTAGTGCTACCTCTAATTTATGCATTCAGGGCTGAAATTTCCAGGTGACGGGCTCACTGGGAAAACAACAGGTAGGACCGCTGGCTTGCTTTGAAGTGACAGGGGCAAGGGGACACGTGAGAGGTTTGGGCGCAGAGCTAGGGGGTGATCTTTGCACCAGAATAGAACTAATAGTCTGAGACATGGATGGGCCCCATCCTGCTCTGTTCAGCCTGGCTGTGGGGGAGAGCTGCACTGCCTGTTTGCTCCCAGAGGCAGCATACCTGCCCACTCATGACTGCAGTGCTCTCCTCTTGTCAGCTGAGATGGGGAATGAGTTTTTGAGACTGTGCCATCAAATATCTACCACCAGCAGAATAATAAAGGCCTATCCTGCCTGTTCCTGGCATACTGCAGCATGAGCAGGCAAGCATACTGGTACCTCCCCAGTAAATCCCCAGCTCTGCTGCTTCTGTAGCACACAGCTTTTAACTGCCTTGTTATCCTTCAGATGGACAGAAAGACCTCTGGATAGCCTCTGGGATGAATGGGTCCTTTCTCTGAGTCAAAAGTCAGTTGAAATTTGTGCCTTTGCTTTTTGAGCTGCCATCCATTTTTTTTCTTCACTTTCTCCATGTGCCTTGGAGAGGAGTCAGAAACACATAATCAGAATAAATGGGGAATCTCTGGATTTTTCACTGGTGCCAGCCATCCTGCTGAAAAACCTCAGCATCCATTGCTCAACTGCTCCAGAAGTAGAAAGAGGAAATGTCTTGACCTGGACCCTTTGCTACTATTGAGGCAGGGTATGTTCCCAGCTTTACTAGCAGTATTTTTTGACAGATTCTTGGATATCTCAGCTGTAAAATGCTCAAGTTACAATCATGTGTTTCCACAGATTAAGAGATGAAACCTTTAATAATAAAATGGCAGAGTACACAAAATATTCATGGCAGTTGGTGACCAAGCAGAGGGGACTTTTGATGTCTGCTCTTGGCAGCTCAGAGCACCTTCCTGTTAGACATGACTGTCTCACTCCCATGCTCCTTCCAAAACTGCAGCTGGGACCTAACTTCATGTGCTTTTTTGATAAATTGTGAGTTAGCAGTACTGTCGTGGGAAGGACCTCTAGCCTCACTGGACCTAGGAGGCTTAACTGAGTCTGCCTTTGTTTAAAATCCACTGGGTAGCACCAGAGCATGGAAGAAATGCCATTTCTTACATAAGCTTGGATTATGTTATTTACTCTCCATTGTTTGTAAGGGCCTCATAGAACCGTGAAAATGACCTTTATTTCTCTATGGATTTTGTCCTTTTTCACTTTACAAATATTGATTTGGTTTTTTTCTCCTGTGTCTTTATCAGAGCTGAATTAACAAGACTGTTTAACAAGATCCTCTGATTCATTTGGGCTGTTTTTGTGCCAGGTACTATCACAAGCAGCTGAAAGCAGCTCAGTGAAGAATGTGCAACTACTGCTACAGAATTGACAGAGAAGGTGATGTGCCCTGACAAGAGCTGAGCTAGCATGGGTCAAAAAGCAGGTTTAAAAAGATGGTCTCTTGAGCCTGGGCACAAATGCTAGGAAGGGTTATTTGTAAGGAATAAATTTTTCTGTTGGAAGGCTCTTCTCCTCATACCATTAAAGCTTGAGGCCACTGAAAATTGTTGAGTTTGCTGGATTATTCCTGTTTTACCCACAGATTCCCAAGCAGGATCAAGAGTTCATATTCGTGGCAGGAGGTGATTCCTGTCCTTGTGATCCAAAATCTCAGTGTTGCATTGATGAGACTCCAAAAGGAAAAAGAGCCATTGGTGCAGCTTTATGTGCTCTTTCTTGCCAGGCTTTTAAGAAAGCCTTTTGAGTGAAACAAGAGCTTGTGGATGGAGCAGAGAGTGGAAATGGAAGGCAGGCAGGAACATAAAGTTCAAACAAGCCAAGTCTGATGGCCACTTTTGATGCTTTTAACACAAGTGCAGGAAAGGTAGAGCCCAGCTGATAGCTGTCCCTTCCTGTTCATACTTGCCATAATGCACCAATGCGTTCTCTAGCACAGGCCCAGAGGTTGGTGAGGGTAGGGAGGAAGCAGCCACCGTGCACAGGTCTTTGGGGCAGCCTGGAATCTCTTGTCTTTTGAGATCTTTGCACTCTGTCAGCAGCCTTGAGACATCCTATGGGTGTTTTAGTGATCTGTCTGGCCAGTAGCAAAAGCCCCATCTTCAGTATGTATTCCACACTGAGATATGTCATGATGGAGATACAAGGGGGAATGTCTAGATTTTTTTTCTTCCTGAAGAGCCAACACCACTCATGGTTTTGCTCTAGTCTGTCCTGTGGGCTCATCTTTCTTATAACCTATACATCGGGTGAGAGATTATATTTGCTTCAAATGAGACAAGAGTCTTCTTAAACCAGCTGCTATACAGGCCTATAGAAAAGGTAGGTCTTCATCCTTAAGCCCTTGCCACCAGAGTAGCTGAAGTCTTGTAAGAATCAAAAGGGTTCCAGGATATCCTGGTTGAAGGAGACTCTGGCTTTTCCTGACAAACTGTTACAGCTGTATAAAAGAGATATTTCTGGATCAAAAACTAGTCACCTTCTGCAGGATGGCAAAGCAAAGGAACTTCTATTTTTCAAGAATAAGAAACCCATCTCAGGGTAGATCTTGGCTCTGGTATTGAAAGCACTTAGTGAGAGGACAACTTGATGTGTCTCCTCCGATTAGTATCTCTTCTTGCAAAGGGAAACAGTTCCACAAAAACAGTTCAAATTGCTGCTTGGGCCATTTAGTGTGAGCATGTGTGTCTCTGGGCAGTGTCCTTAGGCTGATTAAAGCCTGGTCAAATGCCTTGACCACTGGGTTATTGGCTGCTCTGATGCCAATCTCCCTGAATTCTCTTCTCATTGGAAGTTTGAACAATTCCACCATGTTTTTACAGTTTCTGTTTTGGTGACACAAATTTTCCCAACAAAGAGAGTCAGGGAGCTCCCAAACAACTAAGCCTCACACTTCCAGAGTCAGAGCATTGGCTGCTTCTCCCTCGAGGCTCAGCCAAGGAAAACAAGCCACTCCATATCACTGTTCGTTTACCCTCCTGAACCCTGTCTCTCAATGCTTCAAGGTAGATGCTTCAGCAGTTAATACTGCTCCTGGGGCATGTGCAAGGAACAATTAAAGCTCATTGTGCCAGTGAAGAGCCCTGGGGTGAGCTGGGCTGTGGAGACAGCTGCCCCCGTTTTCCTGTGTGCAGCAGCTTCCTGAACAATCCTGTTGCAGAGGGAGACGAGTATGTCTTGCTGATTGCAGAGTTAAAGTTTAAAACTCCAGGCTAAACTCAATGTGGCATTTCTAGGCTTTTTGCTGGTGGCAGCCATCGTGGTTTGTAGCATTCAGCCTGAGCGGAGCAGGGCTGGGTAGAGCCCAGCTGCTGAGCCTGCAAAGCCATTTCCAACAGCTGCAGCGTGGGATTAATGGCAGAAGTGAAGCACAGGTGTTTGAAGAACAAACACTTTGTAGTGCTCCCTTTAACACTTCACCTGTCACACTGCAGGATCTAGACCTTTGATCCAAAAATGACATGAACAGCAGTTCCTTCCTCTCAGATGTGAATGCCTGTTACAGATGTGCCCAGCAAGGTTCAGCTAAACCTTCTCCAGCAGCAGACAGGATGCTTGGAAGAAGGCGGCGTTGGTCATTGTCTGGAGAAGGGTCCTTCTAGGTGGTCTACAGTGAGATTTCATTTGTGCCCAGCAGCCAGAGTGGTCTCTGCCTGTCTCAGCTGCTTGTGCTAGAAGAGGAGCATATCACCCAAAAGGAAAGTCTCAGCTGCAGGATAAACTCATGTAGCTCCACAATAGCAGGCTGGTGTGCATGGAGATGGGGAAGGTTTTCTTCTCACCTTTGTGACTTGTCTGGAAATTGGAAACCTCTCCAGAGATAAACTGCAAGTTGTCATTGGTGTCTCTACTGAGAATGTGAATAGGAATCATATCAGTGCCAGTCATGATGATACAAGTACAATTTCCTCATTTAAAGCACTGCACCAGCTATACCTAATTAACCTTCATGACAGCACAGCAATACAAGGAACTAGGGATCATTAACTTCAGCTTTGCTTTACAGAAGGGGAAGAGAAACATCAGTGCCAGTCCCATGCATTTCAAGTTGAGGTAGGCTTGGAAAAGTCACAAAGGTAAAAATAACAATGATGCACTTGGGGTTTTCAGAGCATTAAGAGTGCACTTGAACCAAACTTTCAGGTTTTTGTCCAAGAAACATCAGGACTGGAAACTTCTCTCCCATATATGCTTGTTTGTGACTTAACAAACAAAGCTTTTAGAAAATCACACATTTTCAATCACAGTGGGGCAGAGGCAGTAAAGGTCAGAAGGACTTCCTCAGTATTGCTTAAAAATGAGCTGGGCAAAGCTGGGACTAAACTGTGTGAGTAGCTGACCCTCCACCCCTTGCTTGTTCCTCCAAACCAAACATTTTTCTGCGTGAGGGAACCTGCCTAAATCAACCAGTGGCCACTTAATACCTGTCACAGGAGTAATTCAGGCTTGAACTAGTGACCGCACCCCTTCCTTTCACATCTGCTGAGGGACAGACTGATGACATTGACTATTTACATTTAGGTCCCTGAGGCAGCTCAGCTCCTTTGCCTGGGGCCCAGCAGGAGTGGAAAGATTCAAAACCAGTGCTGCTCCCTGACACTGCTTTCCTGGCTTGTGGCTGTTTTTATAAGTTAGTAGGAAAGAACAACTTGAGCAAGTCCTTCTTAAAGTAAAGAGTTCACCCTGCCTGTCATATCACCTGCTGGCATGGGCCGAGAGGAAGAGTAATGCCTGTGCCATTTGTACTGGGCACAAGCACAGCCTCTCATTTTGTCTCTCCAAATGAATGCAGTGCAAAACCCTGAGGAGTGTCATGACAGCATTGAAAGTTATTTGTGTTATTACCAATCTCAATTCTGCCCTGAGTCACAGATGCTGTCAGGATCAGATGAGAAGACTCGAGTTGGTCTGGAGCCCCAGTGGGCAGGACCTGTGCTCTGGAAGAGAAGGCAGTAGGGAGTGCAGGTGGTGATGGCCAAGGAGGAGAGCCTGTTGTGGGGTGCCAACCCCAGCCCAGAATGCTGGCATTCATACAGGAGAGACTTATATTCAACTCTTTTCTCTTAACTCTTCTGTTCTAAGCTGACGTGGGGTGAAGTGAAGCTGAAGGGACCCTTGAAAAGGCCAGGTCATTGATGGAGAGGAAAAAGGACTCCGAAGATAGTGAAGAGCTTTCGTGAGCAGCATGGGCTGCAGCTGGCTCCAGGGAACAGAATTGTTCCCTCGCTCAGGCTGTGTGTCTGTCTCTCTGATTATTTTGTGTATTTCATCTCTGCTGTCTGTCTCACTCTTAATCTGGGCTCCTCTGTGCTAACAAAATGCTTAGCTCACTCCATTGTCTGAGAGACTAATTTGCACTGTAAATCTGATGCTTATCTTACATGACAGCTTACTGTGGGGTTTATTGCAATCCTGAAGACAAACTAACCAGGGATAGCTAGAAAGCTTTCAACACATCATCTGGCATATAGAACAAATATGACCCATTTCAGCTTGCTGCCGGGTTAGGATATGGCCCCTTGTGACTGGGGTCATCAGGGATTTCTGTTCTTCTGTTCAAATCCATTCAAACCTGAGCAAGTTTGGGTTTTTGTTTGGTTTGAGGTTTTGTATGTTTGGTTGATCGGTTTTGGGGTTTTTTGGTGTGGTACATCTTCTGCTTTGTTTTGGAGCTGTTAGAATGCTTCTGGAATAGCCTCCCACCCTCCTAGGGTCAGATCCTCCATCCCTTCTCCCTGTAGAGTTTCAAGGACTGCGAGAGTGGCTGCAGACCCGATGCAGGCAGTGTGCAAGCACTGGTGCTCCAGTGCACTGCAGCTTTGTTGTCTCTGCCTAGCTTAATCAGAAAGAGCCTTTGTCCTTGTCTGTCTCCATTAGTATTTTCTGACACTTTCTGCAATATGTTTTAGCTCTCTGCTGGCAGAGTAACATCCCCCCTCAATCTCATCTGCAATTGCCACTTTCTCTCTGGTCCCTAGGCTGTCCACCTGCAGGCATTCACAGCCCATGTAAGAGATTTTCACACTAGTGTTGTTCAGACAGCTGGGCAGCTCCAAAAGCATAAACCTTCTACAGATAGGTTCCAGGTAGCCTCAGATGCAGTTTTACCTGGAGAGAGCCAGGAAGATTATTGCTACTTTGATATAGGTCTTGGTTCTGCAGCTGAGCATGCCAGTAGGTGTTTAATGCCCAGAGCTTCTGCATTGCAGTCCTCTGGGACACAAAGGATCGTGCTTCCTCAGACAAGGGAGCACAAACACAGGACCTGCCATCCTTGGTGGATGGTGTTTGTTTGGAGGACCACTCTGGTTTTCACAGAGTCCTGCTTTAGAGTTGCATGGATTTCTGAATGCCTCAATTCTTCCTGCCCTTGGTCAGAAGGCAAGACACAGAAATGGTTGTACTGGGTAAGTTCTGTGCAGCAGTTGAGGACTGGCAACTAAACTGGACATGGAGCCAATGGGTCTCAGTAACACTGAGGGAGAGGAGGAAACAAAAAACCTCTCGAGAAACTGTTGAGCAATAAGTAAACAACAGGTTGTATATGGGGTAGAACTGTACACTGGAAACTCTGTATTGGCCCTTCTCAAACTCCATATTGCTGTCCAGGTTATCAGATAGATGTGTAATTTAAGGCTTATTCCAAGCCATCAGAGCTGGTGGACATCAGACTCCTCACTGATGGGAGGCAAGCACTGTCCTGAGGCCTGCCTAAGGGAGACCTCTGTTCAGACGGGGAGAAGCTCAGGGGAAAATGTATTAATCCAGGAAGACTTCAAACTCTGCAGAATTTTAAAAGAATCCAGGACAAGAATACCTAAGGAAGGATCATCACACAGGCTTACACCTAGTCTACAGTATGCTGCCTCCTCTGAAGAAGCCCCCTTCTCTTCCCTGGCTAGAAATGGAGTCAAAGGAATCGCACCACCTTAAACTTCCATGTTAAGTGCCTGAAAGGTAGCAATTTGAATCTCAAGTTGTTTCCTCAGAGGCCTGGGAAATCCCCCTTTCCCACAGGTAACATCCCACAGGTGACCTGAGAGTCCCCGGTGTGAGTAGCTGGCCTCCAGTGTGCCCCAGTGCTTGTAGCACAAGGCAGCGGCTCTGGCCCATTTGGCAAGGTCAGGCTGTCCCTTCAGCTGTGTGCATCCAGCACCCCAGGCAGCTGGTGCTTCCAAGGATAAAAATCCATGCCCTGCTGCTGCTGCTGCGGCTTCTGCTGAGCGTTTTCTGTCAGACTTCTGATTGGTTGGCTTAAAAAAAAAAAGTGCTGTGTTCCAGCAGCACTTGAGAGACCCTACTGTGTTGCGTGACATGCAGACAACAGGAAGATAGTCTCTGCTCCAAATGGTTCACAGGATAGCTCCGCAGAAGTACACTGAATAGCAGATGTGGTGAAGACACAGCATGAGACAAGGTAGTAACACTAAGAGGAAGATGTTTGCTTAGACTGACTAGGTCTGACATCTCCATCGGCCGGGGTGTGCAGCACAGGAGGGCCCCGCAATTGATGAGCAGCTGGGCCAACCTCCCAGCACTCCCAAAGGTCTTTTCTTGCTGGCAAAGGAAATCCGTTGCCTACATCAGTGCTGTGTCTAATCTGTGTAGAAATGAAAGTGGGTGGAGACATAAAGGGGACTTGCCAGATAGAGGTTTTTTTGTTTCCTGGTAGAGCTTTTTGCTTCCTGGAATTTTATTAAGAATCAAGGAAAGAAGCTGCTGCTAGACTGGATAAACAAGGGAGTTTTCTTCTCAGGGACAGGGGAGCTTTAGAGAAAGGTGTGTGGAGGAGCTAAGAGTTTGGGAGAGTGTCGTAGAAGGGCTGAGATCTCTAAAGAGAAGACACGTTCAGCCAACAGGTCCTGGCTACCTGCCGTGAGCTGTATTAAGCTTGCCCACCTGCTTAGGTGAGGTGTGCATCCCTTTGCACAGCTCAGTCTGGGTACTGGGCTGTCTCCCTCTTTGGCCCCAGGGACAGATGCCTATGCCCATGGGATGGGTGCACACAGGGCTGTGCAGTGCCAACTGGCTCTTTCCTTGGGCCACTGGCAGAGCCTCTGCAGTGCTTGCTCTGAGACAGTGGCTGATGCTGAAACAGCCCCTGTCCTGAGTCCTCTGCAGAGACATGGCTGCACCATGTTTTTAGGCAGGCTTTCAGAAAGTCCTTTCCATCCCTGTCATTTCCCCACTTCTTAGGAAATGGGGTTTGCATATAGCAGGGGGCTAAAGACCTCCTGCTGCATCAGCGCTCTGCAACCTCTCTTCTGAATAGGTAATGGGTTAGAAGGGCTGTTGCTGCTCCAGGGATCCTGTATTTCCAGCTGATTCCTGCTTTTTTTTTCCTGTGGGGCTTGCTTTATTGTATTTTTGCAATTACTAGTAACTCATCTCATGTACAGAGCTGGCAGTGAGTCAGAAGTCAGAGTATCCAAAATACTTTGCCCCACGAAAAGAGCAGCTCTTCCATTGCCACCTGCACACTGCATTGTTAGCTGATGCAAAGGAAGAGAGTTGTGTGCAGGCCAGCAGGACAGCTGTCGGGTTTGAATCCCGTGAGTAGCAGTTCAGAGTCAACCCTTTCCCAAGAAGTGGTGAGCTGTGAACATTATGTCTGCAGTGTTGTGGGCAGGTGTGATAGCAGCTTGGGTGGGTATATCACGCTGGCCTTGATCCAGCTGGCACAGGTAAACCAGCAGTGACACAGTGTAGTAACTTAAGCACTGTCTTAACACTATTAAATACATAGCTGAGATCTCCGGAGGGCTTGTACAACCCGAGGTGACGTTTCTGTCACTGTATCTTTACTGCAGCTTGCTATCTTTGCTCGCTCAATTACAGTTCTTGCAGATAGGTCTGTGCTGTGCCTCAGTCGCACATCTGACATGAGGGCAGACCTGCTTCCAAACAGATGCTGCTGAGGACCTGCAGGCCACGCAAACATCAGCTGTTGCTGTCTGCAGTTCGTGCCTCCTGTGCTGGCATTAGTCTTTGTGATTTAGTGGCATCAGCCAACACGCACAAGAGGGGAATTACATCTCTTGTAAAGTGGGATTTGCTTTGCATTGCAACACTAAGGCTTGCAAGCTTGGGGCTGTAACTGACCTGCCTTCTTCTCTATCACACAGGCAATTCTGCTCCCGCTCCTACCTTCCCAAAGTCCTTTCCTGCTATGATGTAGGTGTGAGATTGCCTGGGTTCCCCTCCAGGCACCAGGAAGCCTGGGGCTGCAATGCAAGGCACTGTGCATATGGGAGCATGTGCCACCGTTGACAGCCCTCCTGGGCTGGAAGAGGTGCCCAGGGAGAACGTCTCCAGTGTGAACACTTCTGAGATTCCCTCTCTCTCTCTCCCCACAGATGCCAGCAAGGACCACCCACAGCAGCAGGCAGGAGTGATCTGGAGAGTGACAGGTGGCCTGTTCAGTATCACCCGGGGAGCCGTGGGAGCCACACTGGGAGGAGTTGCCTGGGTGGGCAGCAAGAGTCTGGAGCTCACCAAAACAGCTGTGACCAGTGTCCCCGCTGCTGGCGTTGGACTGGTGAAGGGCAGCGTCTCGGCCGTGACCGGCGGCGTTGGAGCTGTGGGCAGTGCGGTCGCCAGCAAAGTCCCTTTCACCGCAAAGAAGAAGGACAAGGCTGACTAATCCCTGTCACAGCTCCCTTCCAAAAGATCAGCCTGCCCATACTCTCCCCCTACCCAGCACCTCTTTGAGTTGGAACCAGCCACTTCAGGGAGGGTCGAGCACCTGAGCAGACTCTGGCTGCAGCCTGCTCAGCACCTGCCTGGCTCAGAGCTCACAGAGCTACTGTCAATGCCTTTCACTCCCATCACCTACTGGGAACCATCTTTACTCTGAGGACTTCAAAGGCACAGTTGTCTCTGTCCTGTAGTTTCCTTCCTCCCTTCTTGCTCTTGTAAGCATGGAGGGGTGGGAAAGGGGCGTCAGGCTCCATCTGCCTGGAGGTGGGGGGAGTAACAGAGGAGGGGGCCTGGCTTGAAGTGTGGGTTGTGTAGTCAAATTCAACTTCAGCTGGAAGGAGAGCCTCTGAAACACCCCTTCCCTTTGCTCTGGGAGGTGTGTTTGGGAGGTGTGCTTGGCAGAGGACTGTAGAAGGAAGGTCCCGTTGACACAAAGGAGAGATACTGTGAAGAGGGAGAAGCCTTCCTCCTGCCCTGCACCTCTTACCTTTTCTTTGCAGGGCCCATCTCCACAAGCTGCTCCCAATTACTTACTCTGTGGCTGAATTGCACCTTTCAGAGAAGGAACCCTCAAGCTTGTCAGAGCAGCTCTGGGGCTGATGCCATACCAGAGTATGATATGTCCCAGGCTATCAACTTCTGCAGATTTTCTTGGTGAGAGGGAGGAATATGAAAGCTGCTGTATGTTCCCATATGGGGAAGGAGCTGACAGTGGCACTTGCCAGGCCTCTGATATGGCAGTACAGGCAGTGATGTTCCACAGAGAGACCAGGCCTTTTGTTTGACCCTTGAAGTCCTTCCAGTATCCCTGTCTGTGTAAGGGGCGTTTTGTCTCTTGGCCACACTCACACTCCACAGATGTCAGTAGTAACCAGGAGCAAGCGTGTTCCCAAATGCCACCCAAATTCTGCTGCAGGGATGGAGGGGAGGCTGAGTGTTGCTCTTCCCATGACTTAGCACCCCAGGAGCAGTGGCCTGGGTGTCAGTGGGCTGCATTGTATTGGAGAACACTTCCCAAGGGGCTGAGTGTGCTCCAACAGCAGCCAGCCTGCACAGGGCACCAGCAACTCCTGGTCTGCACGCTGCTCCTGGGGCCCCAGCCCAACTCCTCTAGATGAGCGTGTTGCACTAAATAGCCCACCCATAGTCGTAGTGCCGCAGAAACCCAGACACCTGCATCCATCTGAGAGTCACAGCCATCCTCAGCCTGGCCCGTGATGCTCAAGTGGTCATGTGGCATTGCACACACACAAACACAAACACAAACGTGCACTCACTCACTCCAAGGTCCCCTGTAATTCTTGGGATGGGGAAAGCCACAGGCTCCACCATTAACTCTGCTGCTCCTGGCTTTGGCAGGTGATTTGCCTCGGTCCATAGGTGTTGGATGCATAGGCAAGTGAAGCAGTGCTTGTGCTGTATTTTATAAATCTGCCTCTGTGTTAGTGTGCATGTGTACATGTCAGTCCACAGGCATGTCTTCAGCCAGGTACACAAAATGGTGCCACTGCTGCAGAGTTTACATAGTCATCACTGGCACTTTCAGCATACGGTTTTTATATAGGGTCCTGGTCAAAAGCAAAATGATGTTTTAGAGGATGTTTTGCCCTCTGTTGCCCAAGAGCATAGTTTATTGAAACCAAAGGAATGTGAAAAATCCCCTTTCTCCTGTCTGTGCTGTTTGTTTTCTCTCTGCCCTATCTTTTGGACATTGAAGCCAACTTTCTTGATCTTCATTTCCCCTTGGAGGTCGTCGCACTTCCTGGCTGCTCTCTTGTGCTTATGACTTAGACATCAGGGAATATTTAAGTACAACACACACACACATAACCCCACCACCATTTTTGCTGAATGTTCTTGGGCTTGTGACACAGTTTTCATTCTGACCTTTATTAAATCCACATTTTGGGACGTATGTTGCTGTGTCCCTGTGACAGTCATGCTGGTGTTAGTCTCTCTCTGTACCCTTCGCTAGGTAGTCCCTGCTGTTTGTAGTGGTACGAAGTTGCTGATCTCCACAGTTTGTTACTCTTGATAGCATGAGAGAGGTTTAACTTACATCTTTGTTTCTGAAGAGGAAGCAGCATTTGGTACGTGTGTGCACTTCCTCACTTTGTTCTGGTGAAGGCCAAGTTGACCCAGACGTGTCGTTTTGTCTCTGAAGGCAGCGGCTTCACAGAAAGATCAGGCCTTGATGTGTGCCTGTACTTTGCTGGGATGCTCGTGGCAGTTGGCAAGGCCAGAAGAAGTCTTGTCTGTTCTCCCTTTGTCTCAAACACCTTGCAAAGCAGGAGGACAGTTTGCACTGCATAGATCTCCCTGAGCACATCTCATCTCTTATTCCAGATCACAGACTGCTCCTGAAGCGAGCTCTGCCCCAAAGCTAAAAGCTGCTTGTGTGTAAGTAGCTGTGCTGTCACCAGCCCTCTGAGAAAGATAGTTTCTGACCAATTGGGACAGAAGGGTCTTCTTCCTAAATCTCTCCCAGGTCTTAGACAGGAGAAGGTAGCATCTAAGGAGCTTCACCAGCCACCCCTGGGCAGGTGATGGGAGGCTCGTCATGCTTTTGGCTAACCACTGTCTCAGACAGGCTCTTGCTGAGGGAGGCAGTACCTCCTTCCCAAGCTGTTGTCTGCAGGCACTGTGTGTGCAGAGCAGGCACGGCAAATGGGATGAAGGTGCAGTAAGAAGGCCACAGGGGCCCTGAGGATTTCCCATCTTTTTATTTCTTCTCTTCTGTGCATCCTTGCAGTAAATGGAGTAAAGCTTACCAATTGTCTGGAACTGCCACTTCCTTGCAGGATGGCCTGGAAAAGGGGAGATGAGATGGAGAGGGGAACTCACAGCCTTAATTGCTGTTCTTGTAGCCTAGCTAAAGAAGGACCATGAGTAGCAATAGAGATCAAATTAGCAGGCAGCGGTAGATTAAATCTACTCCAAAAACAAGGCCTCACAATGCTAAACAGGCATTCTGGAATACGTAACTCTCCAGGACTAGGCCTGCTCAGTTCATCGTGGTGACCCAGTCCCAGCCTTCTCTTTTGGGCATTCACAGTGTCAGAGCAGAGTGAAAACAGGATCAGTCTTCTCAGTCTAACAGTAAAGATGCCTGCTGACAGCTTTGGTTGCAGGACAGCAGGATCTGGATTGAATGGGGAAGCTGTTGGCTCTAGTCAGATGCCCCATCTTTCCTCCTCCCCTACTCTATAGAGACTCCAGCCACCTGGGCCACCTGTGCAGCCCTTCTCCCACCACGCATTCATGGTAAGGGCAAAAACTGTGTTTTGTGTAAATCCCATGGTTACTAGATGGGGTGGCTTGGTACAAAATAGTACACAGAAGATGAGAGTGGTGACAGGAGAACTCGAGGAGTGCAGGAGCAAGGAAAGGGGTAGTGTGGGAGAATTCATTTCTTAGTACGGGCTTTGAATCAGATGACGAACACAATGGAGTCTGTCCTAGGGAAGAGTGCAGAAAGGGGAGGTGGTGAATGTGTGTTTTGGTGTGTGGTGGTGGTCCATGCCTCACTTGTGCCCTGCTTCCATAATGATGACTGCTAGGGATTTCCATTTAGATAGATCAGTGTGTTCAATGGATGGTCAAAGCATCAGATCAGCTCCCTTCTTATCACCTCCCCCCCGCCATAGTTTCCCCCAAGTTTTTGTCATTATCTCCCCATGATGAGGCTGGGTCTACCCCATGGTGAAAGTGGGATGTGGCCCTGTATCAGCCCTGTGTCCCACCTTGGCTGGCCATTCCCTGTGCCCAATGAATGTGTCCCAGCTGAAAGGAGACCCACTGGCACCTCCTCTCCTCCCTCTTCCCTTTCCTTAGTCTCATTTTTGATCACTTTCTGTTTTAGCTCTCCCTTAGCTTTCAGCCTAGCTCCAGAGCTCCCCAAAGCCTTTGCTGAGACCTTTGTAAAACATCCACACTCACAGAGTCTGGGAGGGCAGAAGGTGACTGCCCCACAGCTTCCCTGGCTGGGAGAGAAGTGCATGTCTTCCACCCCTCTCTGTCCCCTTGTGGTTTGTGTGTGGAAAATCTTAACCCACTTCTTTTTCTCTGGGTTCCCTCGTTGGCTCTTGTCCCTGTGGGTGGGTCATTTCTGTGTCTCCATTGCAAAGTCATCCTTGTAAAAACAACAGTATGAGTGGGAATATGGAAATGGCTAGAGAGAGCTGCAGAGCCAGGGCCCAACTCTGCTTCTCTAGGAGCTGAGGAGCCCTTTGGCAACCCAAAACTGCAGCCACACGGTCCTGTGCACAGTGCTGGGCTCCAGAGAACACTTTTGTTCTTTATCATTTCATTGTCTGTAATTGGTTTCCTACTGAATTTGTTTGCTTGGTTTGTTTTGCAGTGTGTTTCTGGGAATATTCTGCATCTCTGTATTTTAATTACAGTAAAATTTGAGGATAAAAACCTTGATTATACTGGCTCTTGTTTCCAGTGGGGGGAAATGAGGAGAGGAAGCACAGTTGAAGGAAGATGTTAGAGATTCCTTGGGAAATTAGATCTCTCCCCTAAGGGCTCTAGATGAGGCACCAAGCAAGGCTGAACCTCCATCCCTGCTTAAACTAGGACATAGCTTTCAACTGCGGTTCAAAAGCCATTTTGCTGCAGGCACCTTTCCTGATTGGAATAGTAAGAACAGTTTGGACAAGATTTCTAAACTCAGTTTCTTGTGTTGGTTTAAAGACCAGTGCATGAGAGGGCTTTCAGGCTGGGGACAGCTGGCCTAGCCCTGAAAGTGGAATCTCGGTAGCTGAAGATGGGAAATTTTGCCTCTACAGCCGCTATTCCTTCTGACAGTTTGCATAGCCCTTTTTCCCTGCTGAGGAAGCAAATTCTTCTCACAGCAACCTGCTCGTTCTGCACGAGATGGTGGTTTGACATCCCTTCCCAGAGCTGCAGGGAGCCTCCCTGGGGCAGCCAGACTCTCTGCTGGCTGGCAGGCAGTGTAGGTGCTGGGGGGCACAGCCAGCCACTCCAGCCACCTCACCTGTCCCACGGGCACTTAACCCAGGGCACAGCCACGCAGTGCTCCCGGGATCACACAGCCCTCATGCAGGGAGGATTGCAGCCCAGCAGCCGAGCAGTGCTGGATCGGGCACAAGACAGGGTGTCCCTTTTACTGGGTCGAGGCCAGGAGCCAACAGCTCAGCATTTGTTAAGTGCTGACAAAAGGATTAATTTAGTAACTAATAACGGGGCAATCAAGCCATTTATTTGGTTGGCATTTTGCTGCCAGCTGCTTGGAAAGAGCAGCACACAGCACACCAATAAGACTGTGTGGCCACCTCTGCCAATCGCCCCATTCCTCCATCCTCACTTGCAAACACAGCCAGGCAGCATGGCTTGGGATGCACCAAGCCGGTGGCAGGAGCAGGTTTGGCAGTGACAGGGAATTGAAGACACTGGGAACACGGTGTCTCCCAGGGGCTGCCCCTATGCCCACTGTGGGGAGGCAGATGAGGAGGGTGCCCATGCCCCAGCACATGCATGCTGTTCCCCCCATTCCTCCTCACGAAGCTGGAGCCAGCCTTGTCGCCTTGCAGACAGCACAGATGAATTACAGGTGCTGTAGCTGTGAGCCCCAAGGAGAGGCTCTCAAGTACATCACAGCTTCTCACCTTTCCTGCAGCCCAGCTGGAGTAGGTTTGCTAAGTTAAGCCAAGTTGCAAAACACCACTGACAAGCTACCCTTCCAGAGATCTTCTAGGGGGCAAAAGGATACTGCAAAACTGCCTGTAGTTCTAGCTTTGCCCTGTCTCACTCAGGCAGTGTGTCCCAGCTCCCTGTGTGCAATTGCAGCACCCAGTCTTCTCCCAAGTAGGAGTGAGTGGGCTGAAAGCTAGCAGGCAGCAGACCTTTGGAGAGAGGACCTGCCCAGGTATGTGGGCTGTGGGTGGTTCAAACACGTCTGGGCTAGGAACAGGCCCAAAGCTGGGAGTGTGCAGCTTTGAGTCGATGTGACAACTTATGGTCTCATCTCTCTGTGGGTACCTGCTCTGCCTGGCTCCAGGAGCAACAACTGGAAAACTTGGGGCATTGTTGTCCTCTGTGCTCTGGGGACTGGCCCAGTGACTTCCCATCTGCAGCTGCTCGTGGTCTGCGGGACGTGTCTCAAGGACTGGGCTGTTGGCACTCTCCCAGCTGGGTTGGAGGAGCTGGCCAGCTATTCCGGCAGCCAGGGATCAAGCAGACCAGCAGTGTCTTGTGTAAGGCTCTCTGTTCCTGCCCTGCATGCCCAGCTTCCCCATCCAGCAGCTTTCTGACCTGCTCAGCCCACAGGCCCGGGTGTCCTGTGGGCAGCAGGCAGCTCATGAAGGAATACTTGTGCATTGCCAGGATCATCTTGTTTGTTCATGTTCATTCTGGCAGTTTCATGACCTGCACCAGAGCACTTTTCCTGGCTCTCCACGGCAGGGCATGCCAACGCTGGCATCAGCAGTGTCAGACGTGGCGGGGAGCCCTGATGGGGCTGGGTTCACCGTGCTGCTGCCATTAGCACTCTGGAGCCAGACACCTCAGCACGTCCCACGCCCCCATGCAGACCAACAAACTTTCAGGTCAGTAAATAACCACAGGTCCTTGCTTTTGGCCTAACTGCTTGCATTTTGACACACTTCAGATGCAAACTCGCACATGCCCGAGGAGGTGGCTGCAACCCCCTGCCGCCCGGGGGCTGTGGTGTCTGTTCCCTCAGCCTTGCCCCACCCGCTCCCAGCCTCGGAGGAGTCAGGCAGACCAGGAAATGCTGCTTTCTGCCTGTTGGTACATCCACCCCAGTATACTTGCTGAGATCTTCCAGTTGAAGCTCACCCCCAGGTCAGTTTTATTGCACTTTTATTTACAGAAAACACAGAAATAAAGCATTAAATGTGTTGGGCTTTTACCAAACCACCCAATCACTTTTTTTCCCTTTTTTTTTCTTTTTGTGGGTTTTTGGCACAAAGAAATATCACAGGTGTTACCAAATAACCAGGTAGGAGCAGCTGACCAACTGCCCAGTCCAATAACAGGACTTAAACAGACAGACATGTCGCAACGAGATGAAAAACGAGGAGGTTGTTCCACTTTCAGCTTCCAATCTAACCTGCTCATTGGGGGCAGGGGGAGTTATTCTGGAGGGGATTACATCATTCATAAATTATATTTATATCTACCTCTTACATTGTAAAAGTAAACAGTGCAAAAGTACAGTACCCCAGATACCCTTCGGTGTGGAAAGCTTGAAGGTTGCTTTATACATTTTGTGTGTTTTGTAAACATTGTTACCCATCCACAGTTCTAGCTCTTGCTTGGAGAGACCCAACTCCTCTTGGCATCCAAAATGTACTGAGGGGCAGCGGTCACTTCCCCTGGACTCGGCCATTGAGATTCCTGCTCAAGGTTTAGTGCAAATTTTGGAGAGAAAAAGACAAGAGAGAGAAAGAGGGGGGAAACGAAAGAAAATAAAATAAGGCATCAGTTAGAAACAGTCCGCATCAAAACCAGGCCCCTTGGGGCTGCCTTAGGAGAAGGGCAGGAAGTCTCTCTCTTCCACCAGGCTGATGGAGAGGTTCTTCAGCTCCTCCTCAGAGCCAGCAGTTTTGTAGCCGAGCTGCGCCAGCACCTGCTGGCAGGCGTGTTGGGTGAACGCCACGATCTCGTAGGACAGACGGAACCGCCACTTCTCCGCTGTCGCCGCCGAGTTGCGCACTGTCCCGTACTTGTGTTTGGAGGAGGACCTGTCTCCTCGGGTGTTGTTCTGTATCCAGCGCTCGACGTTGCTGTCCATGGGGATGCCCAGGAAATCATAGATCTCCTCAGTCTTTTTCATGGGGTTCCTGGCCAGGTCTTCGTACCGCACCAGCATGTACTTGCCCTTGAGCCATGGCGGCCGGTTGAGGCCGGTGGACACAGAGTTCCAGAAGTCCTCGCATACTGTGGTGAGCTGGGTCACGTCCAGGTTGTACGGCTTCCTGCCAGTGCCATCCCAGATCCTCCAGAGCCTGTAGGTGTCCCGGAAGGTCTCACTCCGGGATGCCAGGATTCCCCGGGGGTCCCTCACCAGCTGGATGACCTTCAAGTTCAGCCGTGGGTCCTCCACCAGGGCCCGGAGGTCACTGACCTCAGGTACCCGTACGGTTTTGATGGCCACGTGGCCGTGCTCTCTGCAGGACTCAGTGGCCAGCGTCAGGTTCAAGGTCCCGCACTTCTTCACGCAGTCTCCTTCCTCCAAGTGGAGATCCACAGCTCCCAGAGACTCACATACAGGTGGTGAGCACAGGGCCTTGCTGGCTCCCCTGCGGAAGAGGCGGTCGGTGGTGTGGTTGACAGGCTGGGGCTTGATGTAGTTCTCCAGGAAGTAGAGGTCACAGTCATACAGACTCCTCAGCAGGTCTCGGCTGGCCCCTAGCATGACCCGCCTGTCTGTTGTACTCTTGCTCTGGGTCAGCTTTGGGATCAGGGTGTACTGGACATGGTAGAGGGGCTCAAATAAATAGAAGACATCAAAGTGCTGGTTGAACAGCTGCCCAACAAAGGAGGAGCCACTGCGGGTGGTGGCGAGGATGAGAACATGCGTCTTCCTGGAGAAGTTGTATGAGACAGTGGGACTCTCATCGCACAGCCTGTCAGCCACATCAGTGTCCTGGCTCAGGCTGCAGTTCACAGGGTTAGGGATGGGACAGCTGTGGAAGGACTTGGCAGTGAAGGTCCGGATTGCTGTGTACTGGATCGCAATGGATGCCAAGGCTAGTAGGAGGACAGCCTTCCAGGAACATTGCATGGCTGGTCACCTTCATGGAGCTTCTTCACAGGTCGTCTTGGTGTCTGCAACCCAACAGAGAAGTCACGGGTTGAGCATGGACTGCCAAGTATCCAACTGCTGCGGATACCAACAAACACCCTCCCAATGTGTGTCCATCAGTCATAACCATGTGAACCCCAGTCACACACTGCAGAGCCCCGTTTCAGACAAGAGAAAGCACAGGCAGAGGCTGTCTAGCCTGGAGAAACACATCCAGCAAGGACTTCTGCCCTGTTCCTTCCAGGCTGGGGGTGTACACAAATCCTGTGTTCTGCGGCTCATCCCATGCCCTGCAACTCAGGCAGGGGGATGTTAGAGCCTGGCAGTGACACTGTCTGTGTGCCTCCATCCAGCTGCTGCAAACCCTCTTCTCCAGCTGCCTTGTGAGTCACTTGTCACCCCATCAGCCAGTGCCTTTGACACCCAGTGCAGGAGCTGTGGCAGGAAAAGGGCAGGGGATGGTGCCATCTTGTCTCCATCCTTTCTGTCCAGCTGTCAGGATGAGGCATGGCCCATCCAGGCCAACCTCCTGCTTGGGAGAGGGGCAATGTCTCTCCTGGAGCTGCAAACCTCTTTGCTTAGAGGTCCAACAGCCAGACCAGCTCGGTCTGTCAGCCTCTGGGGACAACCGGCAGCCAGAGCTGTGCCCCAGCTGCCAGCCTGATGTGCCCTCAACAGTGAGTTCATGGGGCTGGTAAGATCCTGCTCCACTCTGGGACTCAGGCCTCTCCTATTCTGAGCACCAGGCAGGGAAAGCAGTACTACAAAGGAGGAAGCATGAGAAGCTGCATCTCTTCCATACTCTACTGTCAACAGTGCAGCACCAGGGATGGGTACAGGGAAGAGTGGGGCTGTAGTTGCACAGGACAACTTCAGTGGTGCTAGCCCTGCCTTGCTGCTGTTTGCACGTGGGCAAGGGCAGGGGAAACTGAGCAGGACCCTTGGATGGGGCACTCAGGCACCATGAGGTGAGGAGCACCCATCCTGGCTGGGGAGCTGCCGCTCTGCTGGGAGGGGATGTGACTGTGGTGGTGCTTCAACAGTCCCCCCATTCACTAACCACATAACGTTCACAGACTGCCCTGCTGCTCTCTAAAGCACAGACATTTCACATTCACATCCTATTGCTCCCAGGGTCGGTGGGGCTGGGAGGCGGGAGATAGCAGATTCATCCCAGAAACCCCAAACAAGCTAAAACACCTGTGTGTGAGAGACACACCAGTATTAGCAATGGTCTTGAAGCTCCTCTGCACCCCCTTTCCCTTGCCCAACTTCCTTCCATGTCCCCGCTCCTGCAGTGTGGTACATGCACCTGCCCACCCCCCTCAGGCAAACCAAAGGCACAGACCCAAGTATCTCTGCTCCCCTCCCAGCAGAGCCCACCGTATCCCACTACCATTGCCTCCTCTTCCCCACTCTCTGTGTGTCCCCAGGGAGAACAATGTGCTGGCCCCAAGCTCATGGTGAGGGCCTGGTCCCCTGCTCAGCCCCAGCACATGGGTCACTGTGGGTGGGACTGTCAGAGTCACTGCTGTTGCTGCTTGGACAAGAGAGACCAGTGGCCCACCGATGGATTTCAGCATGTGAGGGCTGTTTTAACCCAGAGCACACTGAAATCCCTGATAGGCTTGGGACAGTGCAATGCTCTTGGAGTGTGTTCCCTGCAGAGCCCGTGGTAGCTGGCACAGTGTGTTATTCCTGTATCCTCGACGTGTTCCACTCCACAGAGGGACCCTGTCACCCAGCAAGTGACACCAGGAGGGCTGCTCAGACCTGCAGGTGAGTAAAAAACTGGCTTACTTTTTTTTAATTAATATTTTTATTATTTACTAAGTGCCCCAGCTGCTTGTGCAGGCAGGAGACTTCAAGAATGACCTACTCCAGAGACCTCTCAGTGGGAGCAGGGGTTTAGAGCAGGACCCCAGGACAGGGGGTCTGGCACAGCTGCTGCAGGCAGCTCCCCACCAGCCCTCCCTGTGCCTGTGCATTAAGAGCTGTGCTTTAGATCCAAAACAATGCTTTGGATACAGGTCTCTTTCTCCTGGACTGCTGCCTGCCAGGGATTTTGGTATGTGGCCACAGGACCAAAGTCACAGATGCTTGGCTAGTGCTGCTGCTGGATTGGGGTTACTCACCCTGCAGACGGGAGATCTGGCCCCAATGTCCACATGGGATATTCTATCCCTTGGATAAAGTGCTTTTCCAGGTCTGCTAAGGCAGGACAGGATGGGACAGAAAGGTCCCTGCTGGCATCTCCTGGCCCAGGTGGCTTCTGCATGCTGCCTAGGTGGAAGATGCAGTGGGAATGCTTTCCTGCTCTCTAGTGATGGCCAACCACACTGCATCCCTCATACACAACGTCAGCTCCTACTCTTTGCTTTACTGCTGACAGATGCTGAGCAGATGCAACTCAAATTGTCCTCGTTGTAGCAGAAACCCGCTGCTGGCTCCCCCAAAAAAGGCCAAAGAGAGACCATATGCCTCCTTGGTCCCAATTCCCACCAGATCACTCAGAGGCTGTGAGCATTTCAGGTTCTCCACCCACACCGACCCTTTCCCCTTCACAATGTCCCAAGCTGCGGAGGGGAAAAAACGTGGCGTTGATTCACCTCCTTGACAGAGCAAGTGCTAAACCACAGCCCAGCTTCAGCCTCGGCTGCCCCTTGACACCCCTGGTGTGTGCCCTGCCCATCTGCTGAGCTGCACCCAGGGAGGAGCAGGTTTTGGGAGAAGGCCTCCCTCCCTGATGTCTCATCCCTGGCCTTTAAAGCCAGCCAGAGCTTCCTCTCACCTCCCGGCTGGCTCTCCTGCCTCCTCCCTTCACTGCCTGTCCCTGAGGGGCTGCAGTTCCTGCTCAGTCCAGCCCTAGGCTCCAGGGGCAGTGGGGACTGGCACCTGGGGGCTCTGGAAGTGCTTCTGGGGCAGCAGAAGCACATGGGATCTGGGAGCTTCCAGGACAGCTGAGGATCACTTTTACTCCCGCGGCCCCTTGCTCGTCTGTCAGACAGAGCCAGGCTGGTGGGAACACCTGCCGAGGAGGAGCTGTGCCGGGCTCCGCACGGCTCAGAGCGGGCGGGCTGAGCAGCAGCTGCAGCCAACACGCCACAGGAGGAGGCGTCCAGCACACAGGCACAGCAGGACAGCCGCTCACACTCCCATCTCTGTCCTGAGGGACCTTGTTCCTAAACTGGCCTGTTCCTCTTCAGTTGCTGATACGCAGGGCCAGCAGTTTAGACAGCAGCTGGAGCGAGGGCCGTGTTCACGTGGGGCTGCATCTCAGACTCCTGCGTGAGGCATGTACTGTTTTGGCTCCTCAGCCCTAGACCGTGGGATGCTGTGACCATGAGAGTCATCCCAAACTCTGGCCTCATAGATGTTTCTGTGCTAGAAGTGTTCCTAGCCGAAATCACCCTCTGCTGTCTCCAGCTCAGCTCCACCAAAGATGAGCAAATAGCAGCCCAAGGGTGGGAGCTGAGTGTGGTGTGTCCCTCCAGGCAGCTGGGGCTGTGAGATGGAGAGAAGGGTGGGGGTACATCACTCACACCTTCCAGCCCCCAGCACTGCTGGCACTGAAGGGGGTCTGCAAGAAGGCGCGTGGGTTCTTTCTGCACTGTGCTGGGGCCACCACTGCCCCTTTCCCAACCCTAACCCCCTTGTGGTCACAGCACGCCAGACTGCACTCTGCTGCCTTGCCTGCATTTCTGTCCAGCTGCCTGCAGTCACACTGGGACCAGGCTGTCCACGAGGGATACACAGCATCCGGCAACCGGCTCTGAGTGCAGCAGGAGGCCAGCCAGTGCCTGGCACAGGGACAGGAGCATTGTCTGTGGGAAGAGGAAGGTGCCGAACCTTTCCTCTCCCCTGTCCCACTTCCCGCAGCTTGAGCCCAGAGGAAGGGAGAGGATAGGTGCAGGCAGTGCAACCTCCCCCACCCTGTGCACCTGCCAACAGCAGCGGATGCATAATCCCCTGCTTTCCTCTTCCTCCTCCTCCACTGACTCCCAGCGCTGCTCCGAGGGAGATGAGCAGGCGAGAAGCCAGCAAGACAGCCCAGGAGCACTGGGGAGATCGGAGGTGATGAATTAAGCTGAATGGCATCTGTGAGTCACCGGTGCGGGGAGCAGTGAATGCAGCCGGCCAGCCATTGTGCAGCAGAGACCTGGGGCTCCTGGTTTTGGGATGGTCTTCCTAGGTTTGATGGGAATGACCTGCTTTTGGAGCTGTGCAGCCGGGCTGTGGCTCTGAAGGCTGCACTGGCAGCTGAGTTCAGGCAGTGCCAGGCAGACCGGAGTCTGCAGGGCAGCTGCAGGGGTCAGTGCAACTCACAGGTCTTCTCCCCTCCAAAAGCAGCCAGGTGTTATGCAGGGCAGTGCCTCACAGCATTGTGGCACTCTCATCCTCATGGGGGGCTCCCCCAGCATCTACACAAGCGTGGCTGCCCTGACTCCTGCCCCAAGCCTTCCTTGCAGGTTCCCTTGCTCCCCGGAGGTGGCCGTGTTCAGGCAGCTCAGGGGTGATGGCAGCTTTAGGCAGGAGTCCTTGCAGTAACTGATACTGTCATTGCTGTTCCCAAGGCTCTCTCACAGGGCAGTAAAAATAATCTGCTCTTTTTTGTTGCCTTCCAGGCTGTTCCCCTCTCTCAAAAGCTCCCCAGAAGTTGTACCCTCAACCTAGCTGTGGTCATCCTGAGCTCCCCTGCCACTGCCTGGGAAACCTCTCTGCTTCCCCATAGCAGGGAGGAAGGGAAAAGGGAATGGAAGAAGGTGTGAAGGTCTGTGCAACACAGGTGCCTGTTCCAGCCTTGGCAAAAGCCCTGGCATGAGGATGATGCTCTAGGGGAGTGTGTGCACCTCGCCAGTCCTTCCCACAGGCCTGCCTGGTGCCAGTCCAGCTACCGGCACCCTCTACCCCCAAAACCGATTCCCGCCAGCAAGGCTGTTTCCATGGAAACGGCAGAGTGACTCAGGACTTTGGGACCAGCTGGAAAACACAACTGTGAGCAGCGATCGCCTGAGAAGTGCTGGGGTCTCAGTGCCAGGAAGACGGGTGGATGGCTGCCTGCCCACCTGCCCGCACGCTGGGCGCACACACGCCGGCACAGAGGAGCACACCCCGCACCAGGCCGGGAGTTGTAAGGCAGAACCCCTCTCCTGACACAAGTGGGACTGCAGCATGCTTACCAGGGGACACATCCCGAAATGTGCCTCATGGCAGACAGTCCCTCTTCTCCCTGCCCCCCACAGAGACCCACACATGCATAGTCACCCAGAGAATTCACAGCACCAACTTCAGCGCCTGCTCAGCTCTGCGCCCCTGTCCCCTGCTCAGCAACTAACACCCCTGCATGCCTTGCCCTGGGCAGTGTGGCTTGTTGAAGGGCTGCTGGAGGGGACAAGCGGCAGCCAGCACCCTGCAGTGTCTCCCTGCCCAGGCAGCAACTACCCCCTGCAAGACTGCCCTTGCCCACCTCACTACCCAGGCACAGAAATTGTATCGCAGGTTTGCAAAACAACTCTCGGCCAGTGACCCACTGCCACAGGCCCTGCCACTTCCCAGTGTTCTCCCACTGAGCAAAGAGTTTATCCCGTAAGAAAATGTTGTGGCCACTGAGGCATGGAAGACAGGCTCCTGGTGGGGTTTAATTGCAAGCATCCCACTGGGTCGCAGTGGCTTGGTCATGTTCTTGTCTCCGCAAAGCCTGGCAGACACCAAACACGCCTGTGGGCCACCCAGCCTGGACGCGGGCCAGCTGGACCCCACCACTCCCCGGAGGAAAGAGAGAACACTGAGAAAAGCAGCACCGAGCTGCCCACCCCCATCCCCTCCCACAGGCGCTACTTGACTTTGGGTACCACCACAGACACGTGAGCAGGGCTAGTCTCTGTCCCCAAGCCTCCCTCCTAGCAAGCCGCACCAATATGGGATCCTGACACGGCAGGAGTGAGCCTTCAGCCTTGCCTCCTTTTCAGCTGTACAGCACTAGAGCTTCCCTACGGTGACAGCTTCAAATGCCAGCTGGGGAGTCATGCCCGCCACCTTCCTCGGGTGCCTCACCGTGTGCCAAGTGGAGGTGCTTCGTGCCTCCAGACTCGCTCTGCTCTTGCATTCATCACCTCCCAGAGCACTTTTCTTATGATAAGGCACAGGACTCTTGTGCTCAAAGCCACCCTGGCATGTCCCCTGTTCCCCTGTCTCTGTCCATTCCCTCTGCATTTCAGACGGACTGAAAGATCCTTTAACACCAGAAGATTACTGCCCACTTTGACCGGCACTTAAACAATCATAGGACTTTCAATAAGGAATTTGTTTCTTTTCTACTGGCACAGAGCATACACATTTTCAGTTAATTAATCACTATCAAGTAATGCCAACCCCAGCCGGTCACAGAGTTTTCTTATCGCAACATCCACCTGTGCCTGTTTATCCCTCATCTGCTGAACTGCATCTGCCTCTTCCGAGGATGCGAACGCCTCGGTAAACCAAATACAGGGGGTTTTGTGCTCTTCACCTTTCCCTGAGCCATCCACCAGCCTGTTGGTGCCTACTCACTCCTTCCCAGAACACTCCCTGGCAGGAGCTGAAAGGCTTTTTTGGGATGAACGCGCTCATTCACCTCCTCGAAACGCTCTTTGCAATGTCCCCAGCCTACGGCCGCGTTAAGAGCCCAAACCTCGAACCGCACAGCGTTCCCGTAGGACTGCTCCATGCTGTGGCGTGCTTGCACCCCACTCTGCGAGGTCTCCTCGTCAGCCTGCGCCGTCACGGCAGGTTTCTCAGACCACGCTGAGGTCTGAAAGCAAACCCCGGGGCTTTCGCTCCGCCGGCTGGCGCGGCTACACGGCCGGGCAGGGCATCGGCCTCCCTGTGCCACCGGGGACTTACTCACTTGCTCCAGGCGGCAGCTCCTCGCCCAACAGCAGCCCAAGTTTCGCGGCAGCTTGTTCCCCCCAGGGTTTGGGGCCAGGGCTGCTGTCCCCCCGCGGCTAAGGCAGCTCCGGGCGGCGGCTGCCCCTGAGCGCTCGCATCCCGGGCCGGAGTCCCGCCGCAGCCGGGCTGGGCACCAGCAGGAAAAGTCCTTCCCGCCGCTGCGGGCGATGCCTCGCTGCCTTGGAAAGTTGGGGGAGCGGAAAGGGTTACGAGAGAGCCCCGAGCACCCCCGCCGATCTGCGCCGCTCTCCCCCCCCACCATTCCAGCGCCCCTTACCTGGCGGAACGCCGCGGCGGGCTGCCCCCCGCATCCCCGGCCGCGGCTCCTGGGGCGGGGGACGCCGAGCCCGGCCCAGCCC